>CM024518.1:32806003-33086558 GCA_014182375.1 Eucalyptus virginea
TCAAGAGGAGGACCGGGTCATGTGGGGCCCTCCGACGCGATGTCGAAAGCCCTCATCATCCGATATTTCTATTCTTCTTTTTCCACTAAGTAAAAACCCTATTCTTTCATCTCTAAAAAGATGGGATGAATTAGGGGTCAATGGTTCCTAATTTCATAGGTTTCGTCCATGTTCTTCCTGAAATATGAAATTTACCTCGCCGAAACATGTTCTTAATTTTGGGATTCGAAACTTACTATACGTATTTAACCTAAAACCTATTCAAGTCTACAAGTTGCAGAAATTGATCTTAGTGATTTACCAAATTCCATCCACACTCTTAATGAACAATAATAATGAATTATCATCTCTAATGGTTATTGTTTGTTCAATCTATTAATCACAACTTAAGTCTCAATCATAGTTATGTTTGGGAAATAAGAGTTTAGGTAATAGTTTCGAGGATTATATGATAATCATGGACATTATGGAATACCGCGATATCAAGCAAAACATAAAACAACAAAAACACAAAGTTACTGGCCTTAGATTCTCGATTTGGAATTTAAACTTAGTCGCCAGAATGCATTCCCCATTTTTTGAAATACTGGACCAAATTTCTACATATTATAGAACTGAACCGTATTTATTCTCACCCATCCGTTTCATTTTCAATTCTATCATGAAACCATGCACAGCCCTAATTGAGAATTCACACCTGGCGTTTTGCAGATCTCTAAGTTCGATCCTATTCCAACCTTGCTCTTTGGAGAGACCATGACGGACTTGCTTGAACGGGCAAGTCGAGCGCGAGGTCGGGACCATCTTATCCCCGAGTTTTATCTATTTCCACGCATACCCAAGTTTACGCCAGCTCGGCACTGCTTGTCCACGATATAAAAACATTTGCCGGAGGCCTGCCGAGCATGTCGAGTCCTTCAAAAAACGTGTAAGCCGACGCATGCGAAAGAAAACTATACCGTGAATCTTGCTTTTAGATTGAAAGGGACATTAGTCTGACGTGCAAGAAACTGATTCTGAATAAGTAATGCTAGCTCGCTGGAACGTTAAAGAAAATATGACAATTTTTTATCAAGTCCATTAAGAGTGAAGAGAAGATACAAAATCGTACACGATCGCTCTTTGGTTGCTCGATCTTTTGAGGAGCGACGTGTATTCTCGACAGCTCTAGAGAGTGTGAAATGGGGGTGAGGCCAATGAGTTTGGATGGAGATTTTTGCTTGTTACCTGAAGTAAATCCGCCATTGACTTTGATCGATAAAAATCACTTCTTTTCACGAGCAACGTCATTGAAAAGATAATCATAATAAGTACGATTCACATGGTCAATTGGCATGAGGTGTAACCTTGATGTACACTCCGCGGAAAACCTCTCGTCAAATCACCAATCGGATGCAACAATAAGCCATTGAACATTCAAACGGAGTAGTACAACCACCATGCTAATCAATGACGAAGAGGTTATTTGTCGCCCACGAAATCGCAACTTCGATTTATGTCGCGATTCAAGTGTTGAGCGGCCATGCTACGTTGTATAGTTGGATCCCACCTTATACGAAGAAACTTCCTGACAACTAGATCTCGAACTTTCGAATCATCGATGGTATAAGGTAGCCATGGCTTAAATCGATTATAGCGAGAGTGGGACCCTTATGCTAACATTCAAGAGGGAATTGCTATTGCTAGTCGCCCTCCCATGCTTTCCACCATTGCCTAAGATGTAACAAGTAAGTTCTAACCATCGCAATAAATATAGTCATGAAACTTAGGTCATCGGTGACAACACATGAAAACAATCTCGTAGCTTAGTCGACGTGACGCGCTATTTTTGGTGTTGAAACTCGATCCAATCTCACTTTGGGAATACACACGAGATTCTTCCGCTGTTACTCACCCATACAAAAAAAAATAAAAATTTGTTATCGGATATGATGTCTTTGTTAGCACGATACAACAAGAAAACAAAATGGGTTTTCGAGAACCGGCAAATTTATTATTATCATTATCAATTTATCATTGTTATTATTATTTAATATTATTACCATGATTTAAGAATTGGTTGTCCAATTCGGTTTATACAAGGAGGGGGGAGAGGGTCGTGATTGACTGAGCTCGCTTTGTCGTCGTGCGCAACGCACTTGGCCCTTCTTCGATTAACCGGCGCCAGCCTGTGATTTAAAAAAGAAATAGATTATTTATATAATAATAAAAAGCAAATTTTTATTATTTTATATATGTCCACTGAAGCTAAACAACCCAATCACAGCTATTCCTTGATTGGCTGATTGGGAGTCGGCCTTCTCGAGATGTGGCATGGTGGGGTCCACTCCGTATTGTGACCCACTTTGCTTGATTGACTCCACCCCGCTTCTCTCTCTCTCTTTTTTTTTTTTGGTAGGCACATGACAGCCTCGCATTGAGTGCATTAACTTGCAACGTCATGATTAGGTTATTGGGGAATCATGGTGTAATCATACGCTTCATCTTCTTCTTATATGCTCTATGTCCAATTGTACATACATACATTTATATTTATATTTATATATGGTATGAAAAATATAATTTTTTTACCCATTATACTTTAACTTTTAACTTACTTCTCAAACTTTTACTTCACTTATTTATAGAACGTGAAAGTCGAATCTCATACTTGAAACTATATATCCTCTACCTCAATCCCTTGAAAAGGTAGAGAATCAAACTTCCCATTTTCCCCAACGGGGAATCTCCAATAGTTATAGCAGCATAATTAATCATGTTATAATTGAATTTGATAATGTTGTTTCCATGAATATTGGATAGATTGACCTATTTATCTGTGAACAACAAATGTGATTTTGTTTAGGTTGACCTTTTCTAACTTGTTCACGACGTGCTTCATATGCGTTGATGGAATATGTTCACACGATAATCGTCTAAACGTGACACTGTGTTTTGAAAGAAAGAATGGCATCGTGGCCCCTGGCTGATGATCAACAAGGACTTGTCCAACTGCCACGGGTCACAGACCGAGGACAGGGACTCCCTCTCACTTGCCCCACCTTGTGTATTCGTTATAGTTATTAATTTCGACAATGCTCTTATTGTTAATATCATTAGACTACTTTATTTTAGAAATGTTTTTAAAATTAAATTTAATGATATATTTAAGTAAAATTTTATTGAAAAAGAAAATATTTTTATATCTTATGTCATTTCTATATTAATATCACTATATCATCAATTTATTAGATCTTTTGTTGTTGTACAAAATATTGTGCTATATTATCTTCTTTTAAAAAAAAAAAAAAAATTTGGCGGCACAAAATAATGCCGATCCTTGCCTAGCCCCATCGCATTACTTATCCTAATTGGATGTCTACCTTAGCACTTTTTAAATTTTATTCAAAATTTTGTTTCTTAAAAATGTTGTTCCACGTGACTCGAACATATATATAGAATTTGGAATCTCAAAATTTTGACACGATTAATAAAACATATCTTATTTAGATATTTAACATGAATGTGATATAACACATTAAAAAGAACGAATCACCAACCCTAAATATTATCTTTTGCATATGTTACCATTATTTGGTTAATCTCTTTAATCAATGAGAATATATAACAATAAAGGCCATAAGAATATTGACATTTATGGTGAGCAATTATATTGATTTCTTAGTTATTGTCTTAGTCTTTGCCAATGGATACATCAGTTGCTAAACAACAATGGGTGTAATATATTTGTAAATAACACTTGCCCGATGCGATGTATCTCAAAAAGAAACTTTAATCTAGACTACATACAAAATCAACATCCTTATTTTTCTTTTTGCTCGACAAATAAAAAGAATATTCATAATGGGAAGTAACTACACAAATTTAGGTACGGGCAACAAAAAGCTAAAAAGGTTTCATTGAGTATACATAAAAAGGGCATCATAAATTTCTCGATGACGAAAAAATAAAGAAAAATTCTCAATTATTCCCAAGTGAAAAAAAGGAACCAAAAATATTGCGGGCTCACGAAAGTCACCGTGAAGCCGCAATCACGCACACATTCCCCCGCCCCCTCAACTCCCATTCCTCCCACACGAGGGAACGGGAAAGCAGCTCAGCTCCGCTCTGGCTCCCGAAAGGGACCAAAAAAACAAAAAAGAAAACGGCTTGCGGAACGGCGGGCTTAAAACGACGTCGTTTCGGGGCCCGGGGCCCGGCCCGCGGGGCCACGTCATCGGGACCGCCTCGTGAAAGACATAATGAGTGCAAAAACGACCGTCGGGGACAAGCAGCTTCCATTGCGCTTCGTATGCAAATCCCCCCCTTCTCCCTCTCCCCTCTCTCTAAAAACGACGGAATATTTGCAGCTCGCCGGGATCCGCGTTTCTCGATCGCAGCGACGACCGACCCCCGCCTCGCGATCGCCGCCTCCTCCCTCGCCGCCCCGCGCTCAATCGCCGCCGCGTAAATGCTCGGTTTCTCCCTCCCTCCCTCTCTCTCTCTATGTTCTTCTTCGTTTCTTCCGTACGCGGTTTTTGATCTCTGGTTTCCTCGCCGCCGTCCTCCGCCATTGGCCGGTACTCGTCCCGGCTCGGCGCCGCCGCCGCCGCCGCCGCCGCCGCTCTCGTTCGCGTCCCGCGGCGTCCGGCTTAACCCCGGTCCTTCGCGTGCATTGACTTCGATTTTGATGTCCGCGGGGAGGGGCGTTTTCGTTTTTCTTGTTGTTTACTCGCGGGAATGGTTAATGTGGTGTTGTGCTGATCGCCATTTGCTGTGGTTTCTTTCGTCCGCCTGCGTTTCGATCGTCGTCGAATCGGGAGGTCCGTGTGCGGTCTGTTGGCATTGGTAGTTTGAGATCTCGGAACGGCATTCTCGGAAATGCCGGGGTTCTTTCGTCAATCCGATAGATCGCAGCTTGTTCCGCGAGAAGTTGCGCGCGCCAGCCGTTTGATCGGTTTGTGCTGCTGTTGGTTTTGTAGGAGCTGTTTCGGACGGAGGAGAATAGCGAAATTGAGGAGCCGGTGGATGTTTGAGACTTTGGACGAGGAACGAGACAATGTCCACTAGGAGTGAACATCAGACTGTGCCGCTCTCAGTGCTGCTCAAGCGTGAATTGGCGAACGAAAAGGTCGATAGGCCGGAGATTGTACACGGACAGGCTAGCCAGAGCAAGAAAGGGGAGGACTACACGCTACTCAAGACCGAGTGCCAAAGAATTGTTGGAGACGGGGTCACTACTTATTCTGTTTTCGCGGTATGTGTTTCTTTATCATCCGATGTGCATTTGTGACGGTACATTATTCTGATGCTTGCGTTTGCATATTGATTCTTTCATTTAGCCTGTGCGGGTGATCTGGGGTACTATATTGTTTCTTTTCTTTTATAGGTAAAAATCTGCTGACTTAGTCATTATTCTTTTAAAATGTGCATGAATCTGATAATAGAAGCAGTAATATGTAGGAAGATAAGCAATTAGGACCAAAGGGGTGTCTATTGGAATATGAAACTTTGTCCTTGCCCACAGTCCTGCTTGATGGCCAACTGAATTTGGTATAAGCCCTATTCAGGTGTTGTTGAAATTCTCTTTAGCTTGCTTCATATGTGAGTTCATTGCTAGGTAACCACTATGAATGATAACTGAACTGAACTTCCAGAGGGGAATCCAATTTCTGTGATGTTCTAGTCCATGATTGCTTCACTTTTTCCACACACTCTTTATTTTCTTAGGCAGATAAGACCTGAAAGCCGTGGAACTACTTTTTTCTTTTAAAACTTTTCATCTTGGCTGATATCTTTTTATTACGTATTCTTTTGTTTTGGAAATGGTATTCAGGTTCCATATAGATGCCTGGATTCTTCTTTTATTTGTTGAAACCTGTGAATAACCAATGTTCAACAGCTGCTCTAGATGAACAACCATCAAGTTGCTGATTATATCCTTCCGGCTTCTCATTTTGCAGCTATTTGATGGGCATAATGGGTCTGCAGCTGCTGTCTATTCAAAGGAAAATCTCCTCAATAATGTTTTAGCGGCGATGCCATCAGATCTTAACAGAGATGAGTGGGTAACTGCACTGCCGAGAGCCCTTGTGGCAGGCTTTGTCAAGACAGATAAAGACTTCCAAGAGAAAGGTAGGAGTTTCTTCCAATAGTAAATCTAAGTGTTCAACAGTTTGCAGAGTTAAGGCCCGATTTGCAATTATAGTCTAATTTTTCCGTCACAAAGTTTCATCTCATGGTTAGTAGGTATTCTAGGGTTTTGCTGAGGTGATATATTCACGATGCGGATATGATCATGTTATCACTGTTTGGACATGCACAGTGCTGTTTTATATTTGTTTTTTGTTCAAGAGATACAATGAGATAGGTTTTTTACTTTTTGTCCTTATATTGCAGCACAAACTTCAGGAACTACTGTCACCTTTTTAATAATTGAAGGGTGGGTTATAACCGTTGCCTCTGTTGGTGATTCTCGTTGTATACTTGAATCTGCTGAAGGAACTATCTACCATTTGTCAGAAGACCATCGGCTCGAGTGCAACGAAGAGGAGTATGTGTAAATGGAACTTCAAATTTTTAACTGTCATTCATGCTGCTGGAATAACTTATCTATCCTTGCTAGACCCCTGCCTTTTTTTTTCTTATAGCTAATTTCAATGTTGATGGTATCTTAGGAGGATTCGCATTACTGCAAGTGGAGGTGAAGTGGGTCGGCTTAACACTGGAGGTGGTGCCGAGGTAAGGTCCCTTCAGTCTTTGCCATTCTTTATTGTGATTGTGCAATTATGAGAAGCAGTAAACTGGATGCAAGTGTGTCTTTGTATGTCTTACTAATATGAAGGTATACCACTGATTGAAACTGCAACTATGAAACAGCAAAATTGGCGTGACTAGAGATTTTCGTTTTTTAGATTAAAATTTTCATGTAAGGGTTGCATACAACATTGTGACATTGAAAAATTATGCAGATCTGGGTTTTCCTTACGGAATACTAGCATGCATCACTTTCGAGGACTCTCTGTTGTTAATTTGACTAACCTCTTGTACTTCTTCTGTAGATTGGTCCTTTGAGATGTTGGCCTGGTGGATTGTGTCTTTCCCGATCCATAGGAGATATGGATGTGGGCGAGTACATTGTTCCTGTTCCTTATGTAAAGCAAGTGAAGGTTTGTACGTTCATTCGGTCATTTTTTTTTTTTTCAAAAAAAATTCTTTTTTTTCACCTTTTCAGTTTAAGATGTTCTACTACTCTGGCTGTGTGCTCAAATTTTAGCTATTATATAGAATTCTGAGGATTTTCTGCATAAGAATTCTTCATTTGGTGCTGGTATTGTTGATACTGCTAAATTTCCTTTCTTATATAAATAGTAACATTTTTTCAATGATATGTGGTTGAATTGACTCCACATTGTTGGATCATCAGACATATCTGCTGGGAAGGTGGGTGACTCATTCATAGAAGACTTGAGTTAAAGGAATGCTTTCTTGGAGGATTTAACTTAGCCATGTGAAAGAGATCTAACTCGTGTTTCATCTATATAAAGCAAACAGTCATTCTATAATTTTTTTGAGTCTGATTAAAAAACAAAAGATGAGCTAAGACCAAAAGTAATAGATTTGTGAAACCACTACTTAAGGCCCCAACAAACCCTACTGTTGACGACATTTAACTATCAGGCTGTCTATGAATATAATGTCCTCTGTGGATTGGTTGGCTTTGCCACCATTTCATCATGCTTATAATCAATGGGTTTGAGAACACTTTCATCTCTTTGGTTTTTCTTTTGGCCCAAAAGACAATATTACCTCATTTTTAGGGAAAGGTTTCACTGAGTTGTTCTCATGATAGACTATTGTATTTGATGGCCTATTAATCATGATGCCATCATTATTGCCCATTGGCATCACCTTTTCTTCTTTATAATTCTCTTGATTTCTTGTTTCTTGGGGTGTTCATTTTCAAGCTGTCCTCTTTCCCCTTTACTTCCAGTAAACTGTACTATAAAGCATGCTTAGCCTTCTAATTGACCATTATAAAGTTTGTGACATGCATTTTCTGTGATAGTTTTTCATTTTCCTACTGTTTAAATGATGTTTGCAGCTTTCTACTGCCGGAGGTAGGATAATTATTTCCAGCGACGGTGTTTGGGATGCTTTAAGTGCAGAGCAAGCAATTGATTGTTGTCGTGGATGCTGCCAGATGCTGCCGCTGCACAGATTGTCAAAGTATGATTGCAGTCCAACTTACATCAAATGATTTCTTTATTTTTTCTTGTTAGGATTGATAAGTGCTATGTGCCTATTGAACAATGCTAAGTGCTATGGGCCTATTAAAATGACGTTTATCAGCTGATGCTTCCAGTTTCTACTGAACCCACATTTCCAAGGAAAATGTAACTTTTAGTTATCCATACTGCCGAATGATAGTCAGAGGTCAGAATCTGCAACAAGTTTACACACTGCATGCAAAACCTTTGCATTGATGTAACTTAAGCATGAGAAGATCCGGTGTAACTAACGATAGTGTCTGAAACTGGTTCACAGTAATGTACTTCTGGTTTAGTGGCAGCATGGTCTGGATAAATGATTACAAGTAAGTGTGAATGCAGTCCATACATACTGGGATATGTACTCAGAAGAGTTCCTTGTTGTACCCTCTCCGTGAACATAAACAAATTCTATTTTCTATTATGGAAGCTAATGTCAGATACACAAGATACTCTTGTTTATCTGATTCTTGTGATTGTTTTTATCCCAGGCCAGTGACTATTTTGCTCGAGTAAAACTATTGTACAATAAATATTACCTTTTCTTTTTTGTTTTGATTCCTCAATGGGATCTCTACTTTTTATCAAATTTTAGGAATTAGGGTCAATTGCAAATACTACCTTGACATCTGGTGTTAGTTACAGTGTTGCCACAACTTTTTTAATTTTTCCATGGTAAATGTTACGTGACAAGGCTTATATGTTTGAAACGGAAGCCTTCAGATGCTCCAGTGAGGAGATGTGGGTATGAGATGAAGACTCCAGTTAAATGGGAAGAGGGAAGACGTAGGAAGGAGATTATAAGAAAAGATATGGACCACTTAGATCTATGGAAGTCTTGACACAAAGTGCGATGGCATTGGAAGAATTCATATGGCTAACCCTACTTAATAGGATAGCATTTAATTTGTTTGTGGTAAATATTGTGTGGTGAAATTGTATCTGGTACGTGACGTAGCTTGATGTACTTTATATTAGATGTAAACTCACGGCCTCTTTTATTACAGGAAGCTTTACATGAAAAAGGACTTCGAGATGATACAACATGCATTGTTATTGATATATTACCGCAAGATAAACCAATGGCTCCTTTGCCACCACCGAAGAAGCCAGGAAAAGGAGTATTCAAGTCAATGTTTCGTAAAAAGTCATCCGAATCATCTTCTCAGATTGATCAAGAATATATTGAGCCAGATGTAGTGGAGGAGTTATATGAGGACGGATCCGCAATGCTCTCAGAAAGGTCTACATCTTAACCTCCACTTTCAGTCACAACAATAGATCTTTTTTGACAGTAATTTGGTGGACCACTCTTGTATGCCTAACTGTGATTGCATGACGTATCAATGTTTCTTTGACTGAGAAATGCTTGTAAAATGCAGGCTAGATACAAAATACCCCCTATGCAACATGTTTAGGCTGTTCATGTGTGCTGTATGTCAAGTAGAGCTAAAGCCGGGAGAGGGTATATCCATACATGCCGGTTCATCAAATCCAGGTAAACTGAGACCATGGGATGGACCTTTTCTTTGCTTGAGTTGCCAAGAGAAAAAAGAAGCCATGGAAGGGAGAAGACCATTTGGAGGTACTGTCTCCTTTGCCCTTATAGCACCAATTTCACTTTTCTGAGAAATTGCTTGATAGCATTAATTAATCCCTTTTCATCACATTTTGTTTGAACTTGCTTTCAGATGGGTCATCCAGACATAGTAGCGGGAGTGATTAGTGAGCCCCTTTGACTATGTGAGTGACTGACAGATGTCCAAAAGTATATGCTAAATGGGAGACAAGCTAACTTCCTTCAGTATCATTTTGAGCGGTCGCCTGGTGCATTTTGAATATTACTTTTGAGCTCATTGGGAGCTCAATGTAAGGTTCCAAGGACCAAATCAGAAGATTCAAGAGCGCTGATAGTTTCTTGAATATCCAGTTTCTGACTTCAAAGCTGAGAGACAAATGATACCAGCCTCTTTGCAGGGTATGTGGACGGCTGTCATAAGTTTGGCTGTCCTAATGATATGCCAGAGGTAATTAACTTTTTGATTTTGAATTCATTCCGCTGTACACCGTTTCTTCCAATTGTAGAGCTAACATTCAAGTTTACCCAATTTCCACTGTAATATCAACGTAAAGGGTGCTTGATGAGGGTTCATATGCCCAATCGGCTTCCTGAATGATTGTTGCTTTGTTCTTCCTTTTTGAAAAGTAGGGAAGTCAGTTTGTGGAATAGATATGGGGAATTGATGATTCCCAGCAAGAGGCGCATCTGTATGTACTTTGTTGGGTAGTGACATTTTTTCATTGAATAGAAATCAGGCTGTTGAAGCTCTCTTTCATTCATTACTAATACTGCTTCCGTTGCTTGGTCAGTTACTCTATAGCTTGAGGTTATGGGCATCTAAATTCATGAAATTTGTTTATGTGTTGTTCAATCAAATCTGATGAACTCGATTCCATCAAAGCACTTTCATCATCTGTTATTTTCCCCCTTTTACTGTCCTATCTTGATGTAATATAGTTTAGAGCATTTATCGAACACTACTAGTAATGCTGTACGTCATGTAGCATATGTATCATCTGCATGTCTGATAACGGAGAGTGACATTTCCACTGACAATAATCAGGAAGGCTCAATATCGAGTAACATTTACATATGCTATTCGCTAGTTCGTACTAGGATTTATTGGCAATATATACACTTCAAAAGATTGATCATGGCAGGAAAATCTTTTTTTCCCTTTCTGATGTGAAACGTGATTAATAAACCCCTGAAGTAGCTCGCGAAACATCGACAATCAACAACTAAATCTGCAGTCTTGGCAGCAGGCTCTCTTTCGACTGCTACAAACCATGCTATGATATATCTTGAAATCATTAACACTGTTTTGTTGCTTCTGACTGAGGGATTTATCTCCTAAAAAGATGTGAAGTATCTATCACCTACGACCAACTATAATCTATCAGATCACCCTCCCTGTATGATATGTAGGCTTTCTTTTGCGTTCCCTCCTGCGAATGGCGTTTCGGAAGAACATCACCACCTCAAAAGTTTGATATGATGTGTTTGGGGAAATCCTGTTATGGTTGCTTTAGCCTCTGTTCCCATTAGTTTTCAAAGCTAGAATGACTTGAATGGCTCACTGAAGTTGGAAAAAAGGATAAACAAGTTTACCATCTTTCCACGGCACTATGCCTGCATGATTGAGTAACGTTGACCCTATCAGACTTAGGGAACAAAAGTTTCCTCTGTGCTTTCGATGCGGTGCCATTATACACGTGCACGGCAGGGTCCACCATCTGACCTAACACCAAGATTTCCCCGTCTCTTGTGCACTTCAAAGTCCAAGCAAATCCAAATGTTTCTTGTTTTTTTCTCGCAGGAATCGACTGCGACCCGGATCTGTTCCATACCCTTCACGGCATACTCTATTTCTCCCTTCCTGTTGATGTGTAGACTTTCTGGGTATGAACGCGGCTGCCACAGCTTATGTTGCCCTTTTGTAAGCAGGTCGTCACGATTCGGGACCGGCCCTCCTCTCCAAGGATAAGGATGGAACCTTTTTGACGAATCGCGGATGATTTTTGCCTAGGTGGGAGGATTTCAGCTCAGTAAAAGGTCCATTTTGAGTTTTAGAAAAAAATTCCTTTGCTGTAGACCATGGACCCTCTCGCATTATGGCTCTCGTTGACAAACACGGGGCTCGCACAGTGCGCGAAAACGGCCTTTTCTTATCGGCATGATTGCGATCCTCATATGGGAAATTCACAGAAGCAGCAACAGGGGAGGGGTGCGTCTCTGTTCTTCGCTTGCGTTTTTTTTTTCAAAGATTCCTCTCGAAACGTGTGCTACTGCACCTGCACCACGTCCCTGTCCCTGTGGCCGTGACATTCTCGCAAATTGGCTCGTGCGAAAAGACACATACCCGACGATGCACTACCCGAGTCACCTTTTCAAGTCAATTTTGGATCTTTTGCCGATCTCAGTTTCCGAAAATCAGTACCAATCCAGCTTTGCGGTTTCAGGACCCACCTTCATCTAAATCGTGCAACTTTGAACAACGTCCTTCCAATCTTAAAGTGCCTGCTGCTGACATACCTTCCACCATAAGAATGGTACGATAATAAAGCTCGTTACGTGTTGCGTTCTTGCTCTTTTTGTATTAAAGTAATTCGTTCTATGATTGTGTTCAAAAGGGTTTCTTTCTCTCTTAGTTGCTTGGCTAGAGGACGAGTCACTTATTTAGTTCCGCCTTATGCTCTTCTCCATCCTAATATATCCATAGAGACCCCCCCGCAAGAATCTCTAGTAGAGTGTGTTGAAGTTATGGAAACCTATGAACAGCAATACCTGAAAGCAAGAAAAGGGAGACCACTATCACAACAACACTCGTCAACCTCCGCTGCTATGTTCTCGTCGTTGTCATCGCCTTCCTCGCCGTCATCATCTCCTGAGTTCTCCTTTGCGGTCTCTCGAAACCCTTCCTCGACCATGGTCCCCAGTGAAGCCTCGGCGGCAGTCGACTTATCGCCTGCAGATGACATTTTCTTCCACGGCCACTTGCTTCCTCTTCATCTCCTCTCTCCACTTACCTCGCCACCATGTCCCGCGAGCCCTTTCAGCCATTCGTTTTACCCCCTTACGGAGCTGGATGATCGGAGCATCATCGGAGGTAGTAATGCTTCCAGCGGCAGCAGCGAGAGAACGGTCAACGGAGAGAAAACTCAGTGGACCAAGGTGAAAGGCGTGATGCAGAGGAGGAAGAAATTCTTTCCCTTCTTTTATTCGAATCGTCGAGGTCGACAAAAGAACATAAATCTGGAGAAGATAGAGATAGCAAGGAGAAGATAAAGAGATGGTTGAAGCTTGATCATCTCAGAAAGGCTTGGAAGAGGTATTCCAGGATGACTGATTCGCCATTCTTGGGAGAAAGCAAAGAAGATATCGGGTTCGATCCGGAGCCCAAGGCGTTTTCAGGGAGTTCGAGCTTTACAAATAAGCAAGCAAGTTTCTCCGTCCCGGTATCGATGATGGGCTCCCCAGAAATTATGGTCTTCGCCTGGTTGCGAAGACGGAAACTGATCGTAGCACCATGGAAGAGTTGCAGGCGGCGATTCAAGCTGCAATTGCTCATTGCAAAAGTTCCATGGCCCTGGAAGAAAAGCACAATACCTGATACAGCGCTTGGAGATGTCGAAAGTCGCGGTGTAAAGCTCCACTAATTCCATCTCCTCGGTCTTGTTAGAAGTAGGCCATGCATGTTCAAATTCGGAGATTTCGCAAGGGATTACTTCCCCCTCGTGTTTTGGTTTTAAACAGGTCGTGTCTATATTTGTGAATCTTGAGGTGACAAGTTAGGTCAGCATATTAGATCTGTTAATGCCTTGGCGTTGTGGATTCCTATGTTGCACTAGTTTTAATCCATTTTCGTACGATGTAAATCAACCGAGTTTGAGATTCAAGATTCCTGTTGGGAGTTTGGTTATTATGGGCGTTCAATACAGTGTTAAATAGTTTCATTGGATTTAGAATTCCATGAAAACTGAAAGTGCCTTAATATAGGCATTGTATTTAATATAGGCATCGCACAATAGAATTTAGATTTGAACCTCTTTGCCAATGTACCTCTATAAGACATGTACTCCGTTTGTTTGTTCAAAAATGGAAAATCAATCATTTGAAAAAGATTTTCCTAAATATGACTGTTTATATCACATAAGCAAATATTTAGGCAAAAGTTGGAGGTGAAGTGACCGCGTTCAAAACCCCAGCAAGCATCGACGTATCCTCTTATGTTGTACTTGATGTGAGAATGAGATCATAGTACTCCTTCTTTCAGAAGACCTTGATTGCATTCCTCCCATTTGAAACAATTTTAATGCAATCAATGTAAGGAATTCTCCTTAGGGACTAGATTGAAAAGATTTAAGAAAGTTGGGACAATTGTAGAATTTCTTTTTTCTTATGAAGGACAAATTGAGAAAAAAACGACTTCAAGGACTAACCAGGAAATTCTGACGGAATATTCCTAGTTTTAACACCCCTCAATGGTCATGAGCTAGATCTATTGCAAGGGGAGAAGCTTGAGAGTTCTTACCCTTAAATCAATTATGATAAAAACAATTATGCAAGTATTAACAGAATAATGAACTTTCATTTTATGTTTTATTGTTACAAGTTTAAGAATTTCATGACTTTTATCCTTACCAAAAATTTCATGACTTTTATTTACTTAACATGGACAAGTAAATAAAAGTCATGAAATTCTTAAACTTGTAAGTTTAAGTTTGGTGGCTTGCAAGCCCATTCTAGCCCAAGCCCAATTTGAGCCTTAAGTACTTTAACACCTTTTGGATGGGCCTGGGTAAATGCACTTAGTGAGAAACTCGATTCGCCCTAATTGGGCCCAAGCCATGCTTGATCCACCCTAAAGATTCGTACGTAAAACTTTAAGATGGGCGAGCTTGGACAAACCTTTTGGGTAGACCTAGCTCGGGCCTTTCGAACTTGCCCAATGATCACCTTTCTTTGCGTGCATGGACTCCTTTGTCCATCCCCAAACATCATCCTTATTTAGGGATGACACCATCCATTTTGGATGTGCCTCATTATGCTATCTTATCCCAAAATCATCAAATTAAATAATTAAGCTTATTTATGAATTTCCAATTGGAATATCAATAATTAAGATTTATTAAGACGGCATTATAGATATCAATCCAGTAGAGGACCTATGCTCCCGATTTGATAAGCAATGGTATTATTGTGAGTTTTGCACTAGACATCTGTGATATAATATTCGGCTTGAATGATAACCATTGCTTTTGCACGAGTCCATTGTCTCGGATGCCTCGGGATTCGTGTCCCATTTGGTACAAATACAAACGCACCAAGTCAGACAAGGCTGAACTTTGAAGGAGGAGGAGAGGGGGAGCTCAAGATGATGCTGACCTACTTCTTCCCACGTTCCTCTCTTCACACAACCTCCCGGTCAACCTAACAAAAATCTATACGAACGAAAAGCGAGAATCGCTCGCCGCTCCATTTTCAAATTTCGAAACTCCCGCTCTCCTCACATTCCCCTGTCCCCTCTCTCTCTCTCTCTCTCTCTCTCTCGACAAGCACTCGCGCTCGCACCAAGCTCATCCCTTTCTTCGTCCAATCGCCGCAAGAATCAGATACCCAAAATGGGTGGCGCTCAAAGCCGCGAAGATCTCGACCTCTCCGACTGCGAGTCCGAAGACGCCCGGAGCCGGCAAGAATCCGACCAGGAAGAGGACGCCTACGAGGACGCGAGGGGGCAGTCCTCCGGGGAGCGCGCGAAATCCCCGGCTTCGCTGGACGACGTCGAGGCCCGGCTCAGGGCCCTCAAGCTCAAGTACTCGTCCCCGTCCTCGGAGAGGAAGACCCATCTCCAGAACGCCGTGAAGCTTTACCTCCACATCGGCGGCAACACCCCGAAGGCCAAATGGGTAGTCTCCGAAAAGCTCACTTGTTACAGGTTCGTGAAAACTAGCCGCGAGGGGGAGGGCGACGGCGAGGAGGAGGAGGAGGAGGAGGAGGAGGAAGAGGGAGAGGGGGGAGAGGGTTGGTGGGTTTTGAAGATTGGTTCTAAGGTCAGAGCAAGAGTCGGCCCCGGATTGCATTTGAGGTATTGCGGAGAGCAGCGGCGGGTCGATTTTGACGCGGGGGGTGTTTGGGCGGTGAAGTTCCTTAGCAATGAGGATTATAGGACTTTCGTGGGTAGGTGTCAGGATTGTCTGTTTGAGAATACTTATGGTTACGAGGCGACCGAACAGAACAGGATCAAGGTGTACGGGAAGGATTTCATGGGCTGGGCTAATCCTGAAGCTGCGGATGATTCGATGTGGGAAGATGCGGAGGATAGTCTGAGCCCGGGGTCGGTGACTCCGCTTCGGCCGAGTCAGGATCTGCGGGAGGAATTCGAGGAGGCTGCAAATGGGGGGATACAGAGCTTGGCATTAGGGGCTCTAGACAATAGCTTTCTGGTGGGCGATTCGGGTATTCAGGTGGTTAAGAATTTCAGCCATGGAATCCATGGAAAAGGTGTATTTGTCAATTTCGATAGTGGTAGTAGTCATAGGAATGGATTAAGTACGACCTATTCCACGCCAAAGAAAGCTCTTCTAATGAAGGCTGAGACTAATATGCTTTTGATGAGTCCAATTAATGAAGGGAAGCCCCACGGTAGGGGCATACATCAGCTTGATATCGAGACCGGGAAGATTGTTTCAGAGTGGAAGTTTGAGAAGGATGGTGCTGATATTGGCATGAGGGATATTGTAAATGATAGTAAGGGAGCTCAGTTAGATCCCACAGGGTCAACATTCTTGGGTCTTGATGATAACAGGCTTTGTAGGTGGGACATGCGAGATCGGAAAGGTTTGGTTCAGAATCTTGCTGATGCAAATACTCCTGTTTTGAACTGGACACAAGGGCATCAATTCTCCAGAGGAACAAACTTTCAATGCTTTGCCACTACTGGTGATGGTTCCATTGCCGTTGGCTCTCTTGATGGGAAGATCAGGTTGTATTCAACCAATTCAATGAGACAGGCAAAGACTGCTTTCCTGGCCTTGGCTCGCCTATTACTCACGTGGATGTGACTTTTGATGGAAAGTGGATTTTGGGCACAACTGATACATATCTGATTCTTATATGCACCCTCTTCACTGACAAGGATGGAAAAACAAAGACTGGTTTTAACGGTCGAATGGGAAATAGAATCTCTGCTCCACGATTGTTGAAGCTGACTCCTTTGGATTCTCATTTAGCTGGAGTTGATAATAAGTTCCGTGGCGGTCAGTTTTCATGGGTACGTTGCCACCAATTAATTTGCATATAAGCTGCTAATCTGTCATGTTGGCGTCCTATACATTCTATTTACGCGTTACATCTTACAAAAAAGAAAAAAAAACAGTTAAGTTGTTGCAATCTTTGATTGATGATTTGTGGATCAATGTTGTGCCAGTTCCTAGGACTCATATTATGCTGTTTAGTGCTTCAATGGTTATCATATATGCGTCTATTTTTTGAGTGTTTAATTTTGATGATGGTACATGTGGACATGTTAGATGCTTACAGTCGTGTAATTTGGGTTGGACTTTTGATGTTTGAGTTCATACTGTTTTATGCTCAGGTTCTTACTCAGTGGTATCATGATTGTCCTATTTTAGCCACATTTTGAAAATCTAGCTGTCTGTCTGTTATAATCAGGTCTGGTGAATGCAGATGGGTCTACTTGAATTTTCTAGCTTATGCATCTTCATGAGATGGGTTAATTAAGACAGTTTCATTGAACCTTGTGGTTGTTTGTTTAGAAATTCTGTTAGTGCTTAACTGGAAGAATTGGAGGTTTAGTATTGACGGAAGATATGACTGCTCAAGTAAATTCTCACATCTGGCACATCTTAAAAGTCTTCTAAGATTGAAGAAGATCTCATATTCATCTCCTGAAGTACAGGCATTATGCTTTGAGATTTTCTCCTGTTAAAGATTTTCTAGAAGATTTGATGCTAGATTTATATTGGTCATGGATATTCTGTGAATGGATATGTTATATTGAAGGGTTGCCATTAGAATGCCGTGAGATGACAATGATGATCTCTATGAAGGAATCAGTACCTCGGGCTTCCCGTTTCACTTGTAAAATATTGACTCAAATTTGGTTTGGCTGCAGCCACCAAATCCTTAGTTTCTTTCATTGCTTCCTACGGTATAAGTGTTTATAATGGAAGGCCACATTAAGAAGTCTTTAAGTCGATATTCTTCAAAATAACGAATTTTTTCATGAATTTCATGGTTCAACCAAAAAGCATCTCTGCTTCTGCTCATTCATCAGATAAATGATAAAGCGTGATCCCATTGCCAAGTTTTAAACTGATGTTTCTGAGTTGGATATGTTAGTTGATATGTTAGTTTTCATTCTCTTAAAACCTTTCAGGCTGTTACTTGTACATTATCAAGTCACACAGAATGCACAATCTTGTTTTTCTTAGAAATGTTTTGGATACTACAAAGCTCTGCATTTTCTCCAATTCTTTTTTTTTTTCTTGAAATACATGGTGTTAGAAATCTGGTTCTTATTGTCAGCATCACACACAAGAGATAGCTATCTCAGTGAGTGATTCGCTAATTGGTAATGCCTACAAAAGGACCGATTGCTCTAACCATAACGTTTTATATAAAAAAATGGCCAGGTCACGGAGAATGGGAAGCAGGAGCGTCATCTGGTTGCCACCGTGGGGAAATTTAGTGTGATATGGAACTTCCAACAGGTGAAAATGGCTCTCACGAGTGCTATCGTAACCAAGAAGGCCTGAAGAGCTGCTATTGCTATAAAATAGTCCCTAAAGATGAGTCCATAGTGGACAGTCGTTTTATGCATGACAAGTTTGCAGTCACAGACTCTCCCGAGGCTCCCCTGGTCATTGCAACTCCGCTAAAAGTCAGCTCATTTAGCATATCCAGTCGTCGCTGACAAGGCAAGGCATTGACTCTTGCCTATTCTCTTTAATTTCTTTTCATCTTTTTGTCTCTAGGTTTTAGAATCTAGCACGTTATGTGGTTCAGTATGTAATTTGCTGAAAGTTCTTTTACATCAATGTGTTGTACGCCATATACTGTACCTGTTTGACTGCAACAATATATCATTGTGGAAGTCATGGCAGTACTGCACTTCGTTAAGTGTTAGTGGTGGGATGAAAGATGATGAGGAACTGCTATCTCCTTAGGACAAGTTCTCTTAATGTTACTTGTGGCTGCCTCTTTTAGTTGTTTTATCATCTTTCTGTCCCCTTCTCGAAGGTTTCTGGACAATAATGAGTTGTGCTAGCAATTACCTTGCAGTAAGAAATTGATGAACAACCCTGTTTGGCATTGTTTTATCTTTGGCGTTCCCAGAGGTTTGTGTATTTGCAAGAGATCTACTTGATGAAAGTCCTCTCTAAACAGAAACAAACGGAACCCTACCCATCATATGAGTAATCCCTACATGAATCTAGACGATGAATCAATTTAAGTTTGTCTCCAGTGAGAAGATCCAGAAAGTATAAGTTCCAAAGTGCCAAAGCCATTGCCAGATTCATTCTAGTAATGCGAGCCAATTTTTTTTATTTTATGCCCTGTTGAGGCAAGCAATGTGAACGAGATATGACCAATTTGATTCGACAGGCTAATACTCCTGAGAAACTGATTCCAGCAATTCACAACTCCAAGTGGTGCCGAATCACAATATAGACAGGACTAAAGCTGTCGTATGTAACACTTTTGCCAACCAGATATCAGATATAATCTGATTGCTTATTACAACACAACCACCTGTTGCAATTAAGTCCTGTGGAGGCCAAGGTATATCTATTAACTGTATAGTATGTAGTTGACATCTACATTCAAGAGGTCTCCCAAGTAAAGTTGCCCGCGTGAACTGAAAGTCACAAAAAGAAAAAATGTACCAGAGTATTATGATGACTTGGATGAGTGTGCCTTTCTTCTGCCCAAAAACAATAGTAATCGTGGAAAGAGCGATCTCTTCTTTTTCTTGACAGCCTTTACTTCGGGGGAGGATTCAGGTTCTGTGCTACTCCCGTGCACATAAGGCGATGGACTTGACATATAGTTGGCGTGAACAGCTGGTTTGGGTATCCTTATAAAGTTACTGGACTCCCTCATCTCTTCAAAACCGTTCATTGTGGTCGATAGTCCTTGATTTGGTTCACTTCCCTTGCGTCGATTTTCATGTTCAGCCCTCCACTTCCTCAGTTCCTGTTCTATGCTCAACTTTCCTTCCTGGGCCTTCTCGGCCTTGTCCATGGCATCTCGTAACACTTCCTTCCTCTTAGTCTTCTCGTCGTTGACTTCTTCCAACATCTCCAAGCTTTGCATTTCCGACTCCTTGGCCACCTCAATTTGTGAAATAGCAGCTGCCACTCTCATGTTCGCTAGCTCCTCTGCTTCGTGCGCCCGTCTGCTGAGTTCGTAATACTCCTCGAGAGAAACTGTTATTCTCGGGGATTCATCCACACCGTCGCTGCTCTGAGCGAATTCGCTCTCTTGCAACGCTTTAATGGCAGATATTGCCAATTTCTCTGAAGCTTTGGCAGCCTCAATCTCTTTTAGAACAGCTTGTAATCGGCTTTCTGTCGTTGCTGCCCCAGCTTTTGCTAGCTCTGCATCTTCCTTGGCCTTGTTCATCTCTTCATGAGCCAGCTGAGCGAGCCCCTTGGCCTGATCAGCCTCTTGTGCTGCTTTCTGTAATTGTTTGGGAAGCTCCACCATCTTCTCTCGGGCTTCCTCCTCTTTTTCCTTGAGTTTAGATATTTCCGACCTGGTTCGGTCGACCTCTGCCTTGAGGGATGCAACAGCCACTGCTGCCATTTCTTCTCTCTGTCTAATGTTCGCAAGATCTGATTTTTCGCTTTCCATCTCCGATTCCAATGCTGCAGCAGCAGCCTTCAAACAGTTCACTTCTGCAGTAGCTTTCTCCATGTTTAACTTCACCTCCTGAAGTTCTTTCTCTGCAGAAGCAACCGTAGCTTGCCAATTGGCATGAGTTCTATTCTCCCCCTCCGCCAAATCTCCTTTTGCCTCTGCTTCCAATTCTTGCTTCAATTTTGACTCCATGTACACTGCCAGTTCAGCTTTCAAATCCAGGAGAAAGGCTGAAGCAACGTCTAGCTTTGACTTAAGACCTTCAGCTGTCTGAACTTGATGGCTCAGATTCTGGAGTTCCTGTTCTGCCTCTTTTAGTCCTCTCTCCCAACTAAGACAATCTTGTTCTTTGACCATTGCCGCTCCTATCCGCTGTTCCTCCGCCTCTAGATGGGCAGCTTGTGCGGACTCTAAGGACTCCTTTGCGGTAATTAGCTCAATAGTGAGAACCTCCACCATCTTCTCCACATCCTTCGACTCGAGAACTGCCTCTTCAGCTTTCTTTACTGCTATATCTCTCTCCTCTATTAAAGAATTATATTCCTTTGCAAGGGCTTCTAAGTCTTCCCTCACAGATTGTAGCTCTGAAACTGCAGCTGTGTGTCTAGCTTTAGCTACTTCCAGTTGTGCCTTGGCAGCATAGCTAGCATCCTCAGCAATCCCTTGTTCCATCTCTTCCACCCTGAGCAAGGCAAGCTCGGAGTCTTGCCTCGCCTGATACTCTTCTGTTTGTGCCCTCTCCAGGTTGAGCTTTAATTCTTCAACAAGTCTCTTACTGTTGTCTAGCTCCTTTAGGACATGCAGTTTTTCCTCCTCAGCTAGTTCTGACCGTTTCCTGTATATGGGCATCTCCTCCTGTGCCTTCTCGAGTTCTTCTTCGACAAACTGGCGTCTCTGCATCACAAGAATTAAATGATGACGATTATTGTGGCTCCAGATTTAAAACGATGCTCCAGTGAACGCACTCTAATTATCTATGAGACTATTAGAGAACAGAAAATAGAAAAGAAAAAAAGACATGGCCCTCTTAAAGCCGACAGAAGCACAAATTGTATTTGCATCGAAACTAATTGTACAAATCTTCTCCTCTGAAAAGAATCTACACTTGCGCAGAATACCACAGAGCATCACTGTGCCATCATATGAGGAGCTAATTCATGTGGAAGTGTCGACATAGAAAGTTTCACCACAGATATCTCGCATGGCTAAGCAAATAACTGAAGGGAAGGAAGCAACTATAATAATGCAATGTAGCTTGTAGAAAAGTTTTCTCTGCGGTCATAGCATATGCTCATACGAAAGATGAAAATGAGGAGCTCTACAATAATGCAAAAGTTTCAAATACCTCCACAGCTTTGATCTTGTGAGCTTTCCAATCGAGAATTCCTCCAAACTTGGAAACTGCTTCTTTCACCGATTCAAATGGAGCAGCCGTATCAATAAGGCCTCTGTCTTCTTCGACTTCCATAACATTTTCAGAAGTATTGACAAATTCTGATGTGTCACCAAAGGCACTTGTCACATCCTGAGTAGGAAAAGAGACATCATTGGAAGCTATTGAACGGCGTTCACCTTCAGAACCTTCCATTTCAAAAGTAGGGTTTATTCTCAAGTAATGGACTGGAATGGAGTCGAGTCTCATTAAGTTGCTGTTTGAAGATTTCTCTCCGTTAGAGGGATCTGTTACTTCTTCAGTATTAGGATCCTCTGCAACTGCACGAGGATCATCATGCTTAGTTTCGTATATTGGATGAATTTCATCTCCTCCCTGTGGAGCACCATCAAAACCAGTTGGTGCGCTGCCAATTCTAGCTTCTATGAAGGTGCCTTCCCGGTCAAGTTTTGAATCATCAGCTTTAACTGGACAGGTTGAAGCAGAGCCACTTGCTGAATGTTGACTATGTCCTAAGGTATTGTCATTTGAACCATCGCAGACTGTAAGGTTCTCAATGTTTTCCAATGTCGGCATTTTAGGGTCAGATTCCACTTTCCTCTTCACGTTTGGTTCCCCTTGTTCTTCAGTATCCAAAAGGTCATTCTTGGTGGATGGATAGGATTCGGCCTTAGGTGAAGGCATCTTGTTGGTGGCTTTCACATCTTCCATTCAAACAAAGGAGCCTTGTGGGAGAATGTGCCTATGATTACATGGAACCAGCAGTTGAAATTGTCAGGTGAGAATCAAAATATGGTTAGGCAAGATTAAATAGGGCAGTTCTGGATTGTGCGTGATGATAATGATTAATCTCAGACTAATTCTGGAAAGTCCAAATGATTGGTCTCCCAGGGAAGTTGTATTACGGCCATTTGTCAGTTTATGCTCATCGATCAGCAGCACAAATTCAACAGCCCAACATATCCTTTAACCTAGCCTGTCAAATCGATCAAAATCCTGAAAACAAATGACCAAATATTTTCCCTCCTTTTGAAGCCTATCACTGCAAATGTTTGGCAAAATATAATGAGGGAGATACGGAATGGATCAAAATCTAAACTTCACGGGCATATGGAGAAAATTTCCATCAGAGTGTGGTGGCTGATAAGTTTCGGAAAGATGAACAATGGAGTTAAAACAATTGGAGGGACTTCATTCATCCAGAAGAACCACATCAAGCTCCATCATGATAATTTTGATTTCCATGACAAACGACATTCATGACCACAAGCACCCTTAAGCCAGAGAGATTGGCATGACATACATTCCCAAAATCACGCGAAAATGATTGAATTCAGGAATTGGCCTCGCCCATAATCTGGTTTCCAAAAACCAACTGCACAAAAGGGAACTTGTGTCCAACTCAAATTAACCGAGAGAAGTTCAATTCTCTTCTTCACAGAGGCAATAATCCAGCAATCCAGCACCAGCTCCTCATCAAAAGACAATGTAGAACTCCAAATTATATGAACAGAAAGAGGGCAGAAGAACATACCCAGAATTGAGGAAGAAACTAGAAAACCAATCCAGCAGAAAGGGCATCAAGAATCTCTTGTAAGAATTCAAAGAGGATGGAAATGAAAGATTGGAAAATGGGTTCATCACGCACTATGTATATAGAAGGGTGAGCCTCCAAGTGGGTGCTTAAATTAGACACAGACAATAACGGTGAAGCTCCACCCTCTCCCACAGACAAAGATCTATCTGTACGCTCTGACTCTCTCTCTACCTCAAGATTTTGGCTTTTTTATTTTAAATGTTTTCTTTTTCTTTTCTCTTTTTGTTCCTATTTTGTCCTTATGTATCTTATGTAGGAAAATGGAACGATTTGGTTGCATGTAGATCAGTCCTTTCTTTCATGCGAGGTGAAAGAATCCAAGAAGACGAACCTTGGATGTTTTGACCACAATTTGTCTGCCAAAAGGTATAGATTAACGTAGGCAACGGTAACGAATTTTCAATGATTTATATCATTCCGCTTTGCAACTGCTGAAGACCATTTATGGCAGAGACTTATCAAGTCCATCATCACCCAAAGAAAGAAAAGACAAAGGATGACTCAAGCTATCAATTCGTGGAGTAATGGAGAGGGCATAAAATAGTCCCGGAAAAAAAGAGAGGGCATCCAATATCCGGGTGTGTTCAAGATCGGTTTCTCAAAATTATCATAACTATTTGTTTCATAAAAAATAAATAACTTAAAATTTTTTTCTTAAAAATAATTACTCATATCATTTGAAATTATTAGTCAACAAAAAATGTTTCTATTACTAATAATAATTTGTATTTAAACATTATAGTGGACAATGAAAATATCTTATGTTCATTTATTTGTAAGTAGTACAATCGATAATTTTTAGAAAAATATTTTCCAAAATGTTTATTTTTTGTGAAACAAACGAAATATAAATAAATTTGATTTCTTCACCACAGTCTTGGGATATAAGTAATACGATGGGATTCAATGGCTAATTCCGCGAAGTGATCATTAAGCTATTATTGTGAGGAATTGTACAACTTTAACGCACATGACAAATTATGATGAGATACTCATTTGGTTGTTAATACATAACTTGAATGAATGTGCACCTTCTATCTCGCGTCATGCACCTTGGGATTTCTTCAAGAGCGCATTGATTGACTTATCAGTTTCTTCATTGGATTTTAAAGTGGATCAACTAATTTTTGAGCTATCTATTGATTTCTATAGGATTGCGTCGACTTTACATTATCTATTTTGTAAACTCGTGTCAACTCATCTTGTGATTTTTCTTGTCGGACAAAGCATCACTTAAAGTAAAATGAAAGGTCCATGAATCCGGTACATGAATTCGTATAGAGAATCTAATTGTGTGATCAAACTGGAGAAGCAAAATAGATATTGATGATTAGGGGAATTTCTTGATCATGCCGAGACATCATACGGGAAATGCCGATGAGGCGTTTACGCTACGAGGCAATGTATTGAAAATTCCTATCCTTGGGGACATCGCCAGCGCCTGTAGCTCAGTGGATAGAGCGTCTGTTTCCTAAGCAGAAAGTCGTAGGTTCGACCCCTACCTGGCGCGTCACTGGAGAAGCGTTTCTTCTGTAAATCTTTCTTTTTGGACAGCATACTCACAATTCAATTTCATTTCACTTAAAGAAATTTCAATTTGAAAGAGGAAAAGGTGCCGACATCGTCTCTCCAATCCAGTTCTTAATAAGAATCAAACACGACAATCATGTCATGATTATAATGTTTCAAATTGCCTCATTTTGTTTTTGCACATAAAGTGGTAGAATGTTGTAAAAGCCCTAATATAGGGTGCTCTTGTTTCGTGAAAAGCAATATATTAAAAGAAATGGGTTTATTCGAAGTACATTATCAAGGAATGTAATTGATTTTTCAGTTGTTTGATAGTGAGTATGAAAATGGTTGGGAAGTAGTTTTATGATGTTTGGATTTTACTTCTGAAACTATTTTCCTTGTAATGTTATAAAGCTACATTAAGGAAATTATAGATTATAAATTGAAAGGGACAATTGTTCAAAAAGTCCTACAGCTATTGCACTTTTATTAATTTAGTCTTAGACTTTTTAACTTCATCAATTGATTTATAATTTTTTTTCACGTTTTGTCAATTGAGTTCACTTGACAATTTTAGCCAAAATCTCTAATGTGGACAGTTCTTAGAAAATATATTTTTTAATTGTTGGCGGGGGCCTCTGCATCCCTTGTTAGCCAAAGGGGGAGGGTTGTGACCTCGCCTAGATTTGGACAAGAGTTGACAGCCTTGCTTGTGGCAACTGAGGACATTATTACCCTAATTGGCTAAAGGGTGAGGGTCGTGGCTCTTGCTTGAATCCGGGGCAAGGCCAATGCCCTATGGTTGGTGAAGGTGCAAAGGCTCTTGTTTGGCACAAACAAGAGCAACAGTGCCCTCGTCTAGATTAGGCGAGGGTTGCTGGCCTAGAATTAGGGGGAAATAAAGGAAAAACGAAAATAAAAATAAAAATAAAAATTATAAAAAATATTAAAATATTATTAAAAATTATTAATGTAAGTGCTAGTTATGCCATGAAGGACGATTAGTGTCCATGTTAGCGACTTTTGACCAAAATTAATTGGATGGACTCAACTGACAAAACGTACAAATTTTTAAGATTAAATTAGCAAAATTGAAATATTTAAGACAAAATTGGTGAAAGTGTAATGGATTTAGAACTTTTTAACAATTTTCCCTAAATTGAAAATCAAAGCTATGAATTCACAATTGTTTGTATAGTAGAGAACATTAAATGAAATATTTTTTAAAAACAAAATATGATAAAAAGAAGCGGTAAAGTCTAATGATTATAAACATAAACATATGTGAAAACTTTCATTTTCTTCATTCTTTTTCTCCGGTTTTGAAAGAAGTGAAGTGGTTTGTAGAATCTACTTTGACAATTTGACAAATACCTTCCGTGCTCTTCATTACAGCTCCATGGAATAGAGTTTTAAGAGGAAAACCACAAACTAAAACTTTATTTTTATAATAATGAAAACGTGATTTATCAAATAATAAACAGAGAAAATGCATTGTTAAAGTTGGAGGAGAGAGAGAGAGAGATTTACTGAAGCACTAAGCTTTCATTAAAGTTGTTTAATGTCACATGGCATGGAACATTGTGAAAAATTAACTAATGAAACCAATTTCCTGATTTAAATTGCAAGTATTTTCTTTGATTGAAAATGCCTTTCACAGTTTCAAACATCATAAAATCTATATAGAAATTGTATCCTTCTGAATTTAGTGCAATATTTTCTATTACCTTGACAGCGGCGTCTTAACCGTAGGCAGCTATAGATTCTGTCAAAAAATGGTAAGAGATTTTTGCCTAGTTAGGCATCCTCTCATGCTTATCGATCGCCGTGACTAATGGCACAAGCTCCTGTTTTCTCTTGTACGAAGATCCAGCAACATCAAATATTGCGATGTTTACTTTCCCTATTTGGCCGTATATTAATTAAAGAAAGAAAAAAAGAGAGTTTCATTTGAGACTATTACTATTCATTAGTTATAATTTTTCAACGAGAACTGAACTTTCATATGGAGTGCCAATACTAGCAAATGCAGCGATTCATTGAAGAGCACATTGTATCGAATCGCGGGTATAGCAAAGTTTGAGGACTCTGATGGCACAAGAGGGTAGAAAACATCGCTACAGAGATCATAAAGGGGTGGGCAGAAAACCTCCAACAAATTGTACACAGGCATTGCACAAGTTCCATTTTACAGTGTAACCCCACATGTTTCAACATTTTTCAGCAGTTCAAAATTTACCTATTCTGCTCTTTGACCACTCTCCAAGCGATGATAATTTCCTGCGCTTTTAGCCTCGGTGGAGTCCAGTCCATCTCTGAATGTCAAATAGGGAACATGCGTATGAGATGCGTATGAGTGCGTGCTTGTGAGAGAGAGAGAGAGAGAGAGAGAGAGAGAGAGAGAGAGCAAGCTAATCATATTAACCTGCTCAATAAGGAGTCTAGGAACACCAAAAAATGTCTGCTTCCAGATCCCTAATATGGTCAGTAGAAGGAATGCACATAATCACTATGATTTCACCACTTCTTGGATGTGTTGAGCATGGCTTTTTCCTGGTGGAACAAAAATCAGATCTTCCCATCCTGAATTCTTCTCACTCATCTGCATCATTCATAACACTCTTCCAAGTAAATCCCATACTATTTTTCATTTCAAGCATGAATGTATTGAAGTAATAAAGTAATCAGCATTCCACCTCCATTTTTCTGAGAACATCTTCCAGACTTCCAACCTGTCAAAAGAGTATGTGACTTAGTAAACAATATAAGAATGAACTAATAAAATAGATCAGAAAGAAAGCAATCAGCGAGCTCTCTCTGGGGAAGCAAACAAAGTCAGTCATGACTCATGAGCAATCAAAAGCAAAACTCCAACATCTGTGATCACTTCCAGTGAGGCAATGCTTCTTGTGATCATAATGACACTGGAATAAGCACATTAGTGATTAGCATCTTGCATTCAACAGACGGTAAGTCGATAACTCCAACGTATTGATGTATAACAGACAGTTTAGCATATCCACTAAAACAACAGTTATTCCCAAGCTTTTCACCAATCTAAGAGACACAATCATAAGTAGCATCTACAAGACATACAAGGTGCATGGCAGCACTAACACATTTAGTAGAAAACTTCATGTATACATATCCATTTTCACATCATCAGACGCAACTTGTTAAAAATCTACTTGTTTAAAATCTTTAATATTGATGAAGTCAAGAAAAGAAAGCATGATTGTAGAATATAACAGTTTATGACTGCTGCATGGAAGTGCTGCAGACAATTTGACAAACCAGAATACCCCTGAAAAGGATCTGATCAAGATCTAAACCATCCAGAGCTTCTTCCACAAAAGCAATCTCCTTTCATGGGTTTACCACAGTCATAGGATCACAACAGCTAAGGAAAGTATGAGGAAAGCTGGAGTAAGTTAGAAATGCTTAGTCAGTTATACCATGATATGCTGAGATAAAACTGCTCCTCTTGATGCCCTGGAGACCATGGACAATTCCTTTTCAATATCTTCCTGCATCACCATGTCATGCATATAGATCCGGTACTCAACCAACTGTGATAGCAAAAGTTCTTGTACTGGGAAAAGAATAACATGGTTAATAGAGGACATGTCACACTAACCTTCCGAAAATATATTGGGCAGAAACGTCTGTTCTTTTTCTTGACAACCAAAAGATCAGACTGCAGATCACAAAAAGATGAGCAAAGGCACTACCAATAACTAACTCTAAATTCACATTTACTTATGTGCCGACATGCACCACGGTCATACAACAGCAGTTAAAGGCATAGTCCTCATAAGGCCAAATATCTTCATGTTATTTTCAACAGGTGGTGTTGAACTAGAGGCCAGAAGGTATGGCTTCTTAAGATCCTCGGGAATCTACTCTTTCACACAAAATAAACATTGATTTTCCTAGAAAGATAGTTTCAAAGATTCATGACTCTAAGATTGCATCATCACTTCAGGCTAATACTTGTTCCCCCATAAGTACAATTCTCTTCACAGGCTCTTGTGCATTAAAGAATTCAAGTTGCCTTCAACCAAACTTAATTAAGCCCTAAAACAGCCAACACACAATGACAAGCAACTATTGATACCTATTCTCCAAAATACTTTATTGGCATATGTTGCTCGCAGATCTCTGTGTAGACATATCAAGCTTACAAAAGGTGTCCTAAGAGAACCAACAGAAAAGGGGCTGCAATTAGCATACCTGGAAAACTGGGACTCCATCAAACCCATTTTTCGTATTAGTTGCTTTCATCTAACAATCAATTGAGATTATAGTCAGCACACATCAGATACTTATTGCCAATAATATCTTTAACAAATGGATAAACAATGGCGTAATATTGAATAACGATATCCTGCACTACATTTATTCACTAAAAAAAAGGCTCAAAGCAAGAGCTGAGGGCTAAGGGCCAGTTTGGGCTCTTAACTTTCAAAGATGAGCTTGTATTGAATTATAATGCCCATTGCCAGGTCAATTTCTCCAGTAAGTAGCCAAATGTCAAAAGTGGTGCTCAAAAGCCCAATATATTCTAGTCAATATTCTCAAGAATTTTATATAAGATCCCCACTTCAGAGCACATGAAGCCATGATTTAGCTCAATTGTAGGATGGTATATTGTACAAAAAAGTTGGACTGAATTAAAGTTGCCACTGACCTCTAATGCATTCTTTATTTGCACTGGATCAGGCAAAAACCGGAAAGCAATTCCTTCCACCTTTAGCATGTATACCTACAAGTTGACCAAGGTAAAGAAAAACATTTGAAAAAGCATGCCAGAGCATGTGTCTGTAACATAACGAATTAAATTTGAACAATTAGATGGATGCAGCAGCTGCACTAGAAAAGCAGTTATTGGCTTCATCACCACACATACCCTTGCACAGAGAGAGAGTTGTCAAAATTTTCAACCTACTATCTGCATATACCATGATGCTTATTGAGGGAGATGATATTGGAGCCTTATAAGGTGAGGTAAACATGTAGCACAAGAGTCATGGCATCGTTTGCAATCTGAGTTTAATCATCTATAGTAAAAAAGAAAAAGGAGATACCATTCTAGAAGTTAATAATCGATTTATAGTTGTCGACATCTACATCATGACTCACAGCAAAGCAATTACCATGTTACAATTAATAATTCTTCAATTATATGCTAGTAAAAGATTGTAACTATAGACTTTACCAAAAAAAAAGAGATTGTAACTATAGTCAGATTGGCCCAATAAGGATGTGCTAATAGTGGGCAGTCACAAACCAATAAATTTTCTCTGTGAAGACACTACTCATAACCAGGCAGTACGTATGTAAAGGAAAGAGATTTAGTACAATTAGCAGATATAAAATCAAAAAGTACAACCATTAAATGTCTTAAGCCTCAATCATGTCTGCGAAACTTTCCACAAGGGGCCACTGGGTTTTTGGATATTCTTACAAGCTTTGTCCTCTTCAGATTTGGAATGATATTTTGAATTTGTCTGTCTGTAGACAATGCAAATAAAAAGAAAGCAACTCTAGGATGTCTGGCTGGTGTCGGTGAACAATAAACCAAGATCCTCATCCATTCATTGTGTTCATGCAGATAGGTATGTATTTAATATGTATCATGTGTGTGGGTGTGGCATCTGCATGTCGGACTAGCGCTGTGTAAGGTAATGTCAATCTTCAAGTTCATTGCCTAGTTAGGTAGGACCACACCTAAAATACGGTTTTGTGATGCTGATTTACTTACATGACATAGCGATATGAATATTTGACTATTTAGATCATGATCACAATTTCGCTTTTTGCTAAATGCACTTTTGGCATGAACAAGCAGCAGTTATGCATTCCAGAGCGTCAAACGGTACTTGTCACACAACCATAAAAAGAAGCAGCTACTCACGAAATAGCTTCATATAGCCACATATTCGATAATGAAAAAACAAATAATCAACGAAACTATACCACAATATTAATCATTATATTACATGTCAAAGATAGGCCTAAAGCCATTTGTAGTTCTTGGGATATACAGGTCGCTTAACTGGAGTTGAACTCTATGCCGTATTTTGTTCATAGAATGATCAAGCTACCTATGTCATTTGTTTGTTCTCAATGGATTTTTTGCTTACCTAGCAGAAATCCAAAATATAAAAAGGGGGGGGAATGAAAAAACTGCTGCACTAGGTTCAGGTCGCAGGCGAATTACAACATTTTCCCATACACAGATGAACAATACGGAAATATACTAAGCTTCGAGCAATAAGCAGATTTCACAAGAGCATTCTTTGAATCACAAACACGAAGCAAATAATCATGCACAGATACAGCAACGTCAATGATCTAGATAATGAAGGAACAATCACCTGGTCAAGAGTGATGGGAACAACCCGAGCCTGACCCTTCAATTCTCTTCTCCGCAATCGAACCTGGAATTTCGGCAGAACTCACTCAATTGCGCAAATGCATCAAGGAGAAGCCGAACATAAAAAATTCGCGAGCAGAGAGAAGATAACACTAGCCCATCCCATCATTTCAAAGCGTCGCTCAATTTCCTGAGTCTAACTACTCCTTCTATTTCACCGCCGGCATACCAGACAGAAAAAGCGAACAGAACAGCAGAGCACACTAACTTGGGCCAGGAACGACTCCGCATCCTCCTGCCGAAAGCAGAGGAGCCCTATCGATTTGGTCCCATCGGGATCAGAGACGAGCACGAACTCGTTGTTCGAGTTGCTGACGGTATACACGGCCGTGCCGGCGAGGGTCCTCGCGACGCCGGAGGCCGGGGCCGAGGCGGCCTTGGCCTGCGCGAGGGACGCGAACGGCGGCGGCGGGGAGGAGAGGTAGCGGAGGAGGCGCCTGGCCGGCGGCGGCGGGGGAGCGGCGGGGGCGGGGGAAGTGCGCGGCTAGGGTTCCGGCGAGGCGCCGGGTGTCGTCGAGGCGGCGGGAGAGGTCGGAGCCGAGGCGGAGGCACTGCTGGTGGAGGAAGGTGGAGAGGGAGAGGAGAGGGTTTTGGGAGGCGCACGGCTTCGGGGACTCCATCGTCGACTGGAGACCAGGGAGAGGGAGTGTGCCTGGGGTTTTGCTATGGTCACACCCCCCCAACGTAAGGCAAGGTAAACAGTGAAAATGTTAGGTACCTTTGGGGGTGCCAAGTCATTTTCTACCTAATCCATTCACTGTGTGACATGTGTTCATAATTGGCCCTATTTGTAAAATCTTTCTCTCTCCTTTACACTCTCTTTTCTCTCACCCCTTTCTTTTTTCCATTGTTTTCTCTCCCTCACCTGAGCCCAACCTTCGTGTCTCCCCCCACACCACCAACGATAACTCTACCATTGAAGTCGGCCGTCGCCCCCGTGACACCATCGGGTCCAATAACGTGCCCAAGTCCCCCGTCATCATTACCCATGACCTCGAGTCCTCCCTCTCCCTCCGCCCTTGCATCCTCGAAGTTCTATGTGATTCCGATGTCATCGTCTCCCTCCACAACTTCTGAATTTGACGAGGACTTTATCCTCTCTAGATTTTGGTGTGGGCAACCTTCACCCTAGTTGCGAGAGTCGACCCCTCGCTGTCGGTGAGGGCAATTTTGACTTATGATCGATCGTCGGCCATGCCTGAGTACTAGCCACAGGCCAAAGGGAAAGAAAAAAAAAGAGGAAAAAAAAAAGGAAGAACTGATGAAGAGGAGGAGAAAATAGTGAAAGAAGAGAGGAATGAGGGAGAGAAAAATATGCCAAGTGAGGCCTTTATGGGCACATGTCATACAATGAATATAGACAAATAACAAAATGACACCCCAGGTGTACAGTAAATGACGGTTTAGTGATGACGCCTTCTCCTTCCCTCTCCATTTCTTCCCCTCTCCTCCCACTTTTTCTTTTGCTACCACACCATCACCACCACCACACCACCGCCAGCACCATCCATCACCCCATCATCACACCAGCACCTTCATTATCCATCATCATCTTCACACCACCATCACCACCACCACACCACCGCCAGCACCATCCATCACCCCATCATCACACCAGCACCTTCATTATCCATCATCATCTTCACGCCACCATCACCACCACCACCTTGGCCGCACCACCGTCACCGCCGTAAGTTGCCGTCCGCTCACGCCATCCTTGCCGCCGTTGCTTCGCCATCACCACCACCGTCCGCTCGAGTCACCCTGAGGCCACCATTAAGCCAAACCACCCTAAGTGGCCATGAGCTTGAGGAGCCGCCACTGTCACCGTCGAGCCCCCGTTCGAGCCACAAGTGTCACGTTCTCGACGCTGTTGCGTCGCTGTTGCTGCGAGCCCACCGTCGCCGAAAACCCGTGAGTTAATTTCCTTAGGGCGTTAATTGCGTTTAGGGGGTGGTTAGTTTAGTACTAATGGCAATTAGTCTTAGTTAATCTTAGTTTATTCTTAATTGTGATTAAGGATAGTTTAGATTAAATTTAATTATGATTAGTGTAAATAATTTCGATTAGTTTAATTAATCATGGTTAGATTAATTAATTGAGTTTACTTTTATTAATCGTGATTTATTTAATTAATTGTAATTAGTGTAATTAATGACGGATTAGTCGTTAAGTAGAATTTTATGCTCGTTTTCTTAGATGAGATTGTGTGTGATTTTGATTATTTGCACGTGTGATGCCATGTTATTTGTGACATCTTGAATTTTCAAGTTCTATTTTCAATTGAACGATACGAGCTTTTCATCGATGCGCCTATAGTTTTTTTCTTTGAATTGGCCACTCACGAGATAACTAGTCCATCGTGAAGCTCGTTAAGGAATCCGAACGCAATAGACTTGAGAATTCAACCATGAATCGATTGCCCGACCGTGCTAATCTGCTAGAGTCATTACGGCACTTTGTTAAAATCGATCAGAGACCGGAGATAAGTCGATTCGATAGAGGTATGTGATTAGTGTGTGGGTGATTCTACTTAATTGCAAAATTTCTATCGAACGGCACTAGACCGATTTTTCTGTCATTTTTGTACCCTGTGTTTGTATTTGAAATCTCGAGATTTTCACGATAACTAAGAGTTGCTAATGTGTCGAAGATGTACAATATGGCTCGAAAATAATCGACCACGGGTCAATTGCACTAAAAAATTTATAAAAGTTACTTGGTAGGTTAAGTCACGCTAAAATTGCATTAGATTGAAAATTAACCACGAATTTGAACCTGATTTCAGAAATTGAAAGTTCTGTCATATCACGATTCATTTTAGGACCGTCAACTTACATTCCGAAGAGTTTTCTGCAAACCGAGATTTTTGACAAAAATTCAAAGTAAGGCCATTTTTGACTGGGAAAATCAGAGGACCATTTTTTGTCACGTTTTTGGGATTCAAGTTGGTTCAATTGATGAGGAAAAATGTGAATTTGAGTGTGAGCACCTTGGTTGGATTAATGGGCTCCAATTTAGGTTCAATTTGAGAGGAATTAAAGTGAAATTGAAGAGGGAAATGTCACAATTCGTATGCCATGGTGGTTAGCCACATTTGGACCCATTAGGAAGCTTGTTTGGGAAGCCAAAGAATTGCAAATTAGCTGAGGATGCTAGCCAAGGTGGTAGGGCCAAGCACTCAAGCATTTTGGATATTTTGGTGGCCCCCTCCTTGACCAACAGCTTTCTTCTTCCTTCAGCAGCCACTTTCCCCATTGTTGAGTGTGTTGGGAAGCTTAGAGAACCAGGAAATCCAGCTAACTCCCTCCCCCTAGTCGTCGACCACCACCGGAGCTCCCTTGTCGCCTATCGTGCGCCCACACGCCAATCGCGAGCCCGCGCAAGCCCGTCTGCCGTCCGCGATCACCTCTTGGTCCAGCGCGTCATTTGCGCCCTAAGCCACCGTCCTGAGCTCCTTTGGCTGCTGTTCGCCACCCTTCAAGTCGCTAGAGTTACCAATGTCGCCCGCTTGAATAGCAGCTGCCGTCTGTTGCCAATCCCTCGTCGTTTTAGCCCCAACTGGCCGCTCATTCAGCCTCTTCTAGCAACAACCAGAAACTAAAAGCTGAGCTCTAGCTGAGGTCTTCGTGGCCCACTTTCAAGTCCTTTCGGTCTCCGATTGGTATTGCCGCAGGGTTGTTTATCGCCTGTCTTTGCATTGCTGTCACCGTGAACTCATCGGAACGCTAAACCGGTGAGTTTACTTGCTAAACTCTACTTATGGAGTTAATGATGCTTAAGGAACGATTAGTTTAGGCTAATTAAGGTTTAGGTGGTTGGTTAGATTAGATTAGTGATTTAATTATTCAATTATGTATGTTAAGTGGTTAGATTAGATGAGTTAAGGGCTAGATAAGCGGTACTATTTATCTAAATAGGTTTGAAAATTTTCCGGCCCGTTCGGGCGATTAATTAAGCATTTCCGGCCTAGGTTGCTATTTATTGCATTTAATTCAATTAATTTTGGTAATTATTTAATTATTTAATATTTTTCGGAAATTATACCGGGATAGCCAAAGTGACCGGAACTTCGTGCCGATTGCAATGGTGTGTTTAGATTCTACAATTGAGTGTTAGATTGTGCAAATTGAGTGATGATTGCCATTTTGGGTATTTAAAAATTTAGAAATTTTGGTAAATATTTAAAAATTACCGAGTGTTAAGTTTTAAAACTAAAAATGATTTTAAAGACTATATCAAATTGTGAGATTTGAAAATGAAGAGTATCGTTTTTCTAGTTCGAATTGACTATGTACCCACACACGACTATTTTACCGTGTATTTTTAATATGAAGAAAATATGCTAGGATCGCTATTTTAATTGAGGTATTTGAGTGCAATGCACGGTATCTTGGGTCGAGATTGAATGGTGTCGTGTTGGTTAAGAGAACTCGTCTCGAGCTGTTGAACTGGACGTGCCCCTATATAGGATGCCCTACCAATGGATGCCAGTCACAGTAGATTCTGGACCGATGCTCCTTTATGGAATGCCGTCGACGTAGTGACATTGCCGTGCTTGATGGGGCGAGACGATACTTAGCTATGTCAGTAGACCCCTGAACTACGAGCATGCTGTGCCCGTGTGTGGCCGTGATTAACAATTGGAATGCATGCTGAGTGAGATTGACGCGTCGGATTATGGGACAAAATTGTGTGGCATGAAATGGGACGTGTCATAATGATTTGGTCTTATAATCGGGACCCCTCGTTTTGTTGAGATGAAAATGTTGGCGTTCCAATTGTTTGAGCATGAATACTGTTTATGTCTGTGATATGAACTGTACTGACTTGTAGGAAGGATTTGAGACGAGGTAAGTCTCTGTAATTGTATGGTTGAGTGGTTAGGACCCCCATAGGCGTATTACCCTCCTAATCGAGGTTTAGAGCGTGAACTCGCTGAGATTTATATATCACCCTGTCGTGGGCTTTAACTTTTCAGGGCCGTAGGATGAAGGACCTGAAGTTGAGCTGAGGGGATATGAAGTGTAGATCGGTTAGGACAGCTTCTTTTTGAGAACGGGTCTTTTGTAGACTTTTGGTTGTTGACTTTTGTATATGACTCAGTGTGTATATAAAAGCGTGTTTTGGCTGTGAATTTGTTTTTCTGCTTTTCTATCCCATGCTGTTTGTTGTTAGGGGTGTTTAATTTGCTTCCGCATGTGCAATAAAATGAATGGGCCAGCGATGCGTCCTAGGATGTTGAAATTTTATCAACCACCGAGGGATGGGCACGCGCTCGAGGTTCGGGGCGTGACATCCTCGCTTGGAGTGATATCAGAGTTGGTTGGTAATTGGAGTGATAAGGTGCGAGGATGCATGAGATAGTTAGTAGGAATGACCTTTAATTGGTGTTGATGCATGTGATTGATAGCTGATTGGTAGATTGTTTTGTGGGGATCACTCAGTTTCTAATTTTGTATTGAATTGGGAACAGGTTCTATAGAAAGTCTACAAAATGAATGATCAGGAGCAGATGACTCATAGGAAGAGAACCATCGGACCTGCGACTCGGGGTAAGACGCCGACTAGGGTCGGTACCCGAGGGAGTCGTGGTAGAGCGCTGGCTCAAGTTAACGCTAGTGGAGTAGCACCGCTTCCAGTTGGTGTTGGGGTAATAGCCCTTGATGATTCAAGGTTCGCCAGGATCATGCAGGTGCTAGAGACGCTTGGAAATGTGGTAGGATAGCAAGCCCAGAAACAAGCTACCGCCGCCATTGCTTCAGCCGCTGTTACCGTAGCCGCCACTACTGCCGCCAATGCCGTCACTGATGCTACTGTTGCTGCCGCAGTTGTTGCCACACCAGCCGAAGTTCCAACTGGGAATGTGGTTGTGGATAAAGAGAGACCGATGCATAAGCTCGTCCAGCAATTTCTGAAATTGAAACTGCCGAGGTTCACTGGCGTAGGAGACCCTGAGGCTGCAGCCCTCTGGATCCAGGACTTAGAGAAGACTTTTAGACTACTGAGGTGTACTGAGGAGCAGAAAGTCGTCCTTGCAGTATATTAACTGCAGGGGATTGCAAACACTTGGTGGAGAGCCACCAGAGGGATAGTGTTTCCAGAAGGTATGGTTCCGGAGTGGAACGCTTTTGTTGAAGTCTTCAATAGCAAGTACTTTTCAGATAGTGCAAGAGAACTGAAGATGGCGGAATTTCAACGCCTTTGCCAAGGTACAATGACTATGGATTAGTATGAAGTGAAGTTCGCTAAACTATTACAGTATGCCCTTAGATTGGTCGAAGATCCGATAGACCGAGCTAGAAGGTTCAGAGATGGGCTTAGACAGGAGTTGAGGAGTCCGCTAGTGCCATTCAATTTGAAGGACTACAATGACCTGTATGAATAGGCCCAATTAATAGAGAGAGACCAGAACAAACGGGCTGCCTCATCTGGATTGAGGTTCAGCTCAAGCAGAGATGGAAATAGGTTTGGGAAGAAACCTAAGATTGGAGAAATGTATCTTGCTTCGCCCAACAAGAAGGGTGGGATAGGAAAGTTAGCGCCAAGATAGAATAGCGTGTGTCGCTTCTATGGGAGATAACATGGGTCAACCCCGTGCAATTCTAGGCCGGGTGCTTGTTATGAGTGTGGCCAGCAGGGTCACATAACTAGAAATTGTCCCTGAAGACTGATGGGACCGCCGTAGTTGCCGCCATCGCTACCGATGAGTTAGAACCAAGGATTTCCGCCACAGATTGCACAGTAAGGTGCACTGAACAAGTCTCCAGCTCAAGGAAGGACGTACGCTATCACTAGAGGACAGGCTGACGACTCGCCTAATGTGATTACATGTACTGTTTCGCTAAACGACCATACCGCTTATGCTTTATTTGACCCTAGTGCAACTCATTTGTTTATAGCTGAACAATTTGTTAAGCTGGTAGGGTTAATTCTTGAGTTGTTGGAGTCAGTGGTTAGCATATCTACACCGTTAAAGGATAAAGTGTTAGCTATAGTGGGTTGTCCTGGTTGCAAGTTAGTGATTGGTGAGAGAGAGAGGGGAGGATAGATTTGATAGTCCTAGCAATGTATGATTTTGATGTGATAATTGGCATGGACTGACTCACCAAGCAACGAGCTAAGATGGACTGCTATGATAAATCGATTCAGTTTCATCCGATAGTGGGTGAAAGTTTTGAGTTTATTGGGAATCGAGGAGGACCTCGATTATTTTAATCTCGTCGTTTGAGGCAACTCGTTTGTTAGACGGAGGTTGCCAAGGTTACTTGGCAACTCTCGTGGATACGACAGTTGAGGAGATGAAAATTGAAGACATCGCAGTGGTACGAGAATTTCTAGACGTGTTTCCGAAAGAATTGCTAGGTCTGCCGCTAGAAAGGGAGATTAAGTTTGTGATTTAGTTAGCTCTCGGGACAAAGCCAATCTCTAAGGCTCCTTACCGGATGGCGTTGTCTAAGTTGAAAGAACTGAAGGTGCAGATGCAAGAGTTGTTAGATAAGGGATTCATACGTCCTAGTGCATCACCTTGGGGAGCACCAGTTCTATTCGTGAAGAAGAAAGATGATTCGTGGCGTCTGTGCATCAGCTATTGTCAACTCAATTAGGTGACGGTCAAGAACAAGTATCCACTGCCGAGGATCGATGACTTATTTGATCAATTGCAAGGAGCGTCGATATTTTCTAAGATCGACTTGAGGACAGGATATCATTAGCTGAGAATCAGAAAGGATGATGTATCGAAGTTAGCGTTTCGTACTCGATACGGCCATTATGAGTTCACTGTAATGTCATTTGGTTTGACGAATGCCCCAGCTACTTTCATGGATTTGATGAACTGAGTGTTCAAAGAATACCCGGATTAATTTGTGATCATATTCATCGATGATATCCTGGTATACTCGAGAAGTCCAAAGGAGCACAAAAGGCATTTGAGGATGGTACTTCAGACATTGAGGAATCATGGATTGTACGCTAAGTTTAGCAAGTGCGAGTTTTGGTTGACTCGTGTTGCTTTCCTAGGTCACGTGATTTCAGGCGAAGGAATCTCCGTGGATCCAACCGAGATTGAAGTAATTATCAATTGGCCAAGACCTACTATAGTGACAAAGATCAGAAGCTTTCTGGGTTTAGCAGGGTACTACATAAGGTTTGTGGAAGGGTTTTTAGCGTTAGCATTGCCATTGACTCGACTACTGAAGAAGGAAGAGAAGTTCGTGTGGACAGACAAGTGCGAGTGTAGTTTCCAAGAGCTTAAGTAGAAGCTGACTACCACACCTGTGCTAACCATTCCATATGATCCTGGAGGATACGAGATCTATAGCGATGCGTCGTTTAGATGATTGGGTTGCATGCTGATGCAACATGGCAGAGTTGTTGCACACACGTTCCGTCAGTTGAGACCTCACGAATTGAATTATTCGACGCATGATTTAGAACTTGCAGCAATCATTTTTGCTCTGAACATTTGTAGACATTATTTGTGTGGAGAAAGATTCCAGATCTTCACAGACCATCAAAGTCTCAAGTATCTATTCTCTCAAAAGGAGTTGAATATGAGACAACGTTGATGGATGGAACTTCTAAAGGACTATGATTGTGATATTTTGTATCACCTCGGAAAGGCGAATAAGGTCGTAGATGCTTTGAGTCAGAAGTCTTTAGTTGCGTAGACGATGGTTAAAGAGTGGATTTTACTTGAGAGAGCTCGAGATTCAGTTTTCAAATTTGAGGTGGTCATCTTGCAAATCTTATGGCCACCCTTAGAATTGAACTGAAAGTGTAGATTAGGATCAAGACGCTTCAGCCAACAGACTTGGATATTCAGAAGATCCTGCAAGAGTATACTGGAAAGAGAAAATGCTGATTTTCAGATTTTTGAGGACAGAACACTAATGTTCCGAGGACGATTGTGTGTACTTGAAAATGTAGAGTTTAAAGAAGAGATCTTATCAAAAGCTCATTGTAGCAGTTACAACATTCATCCTAGTAGTACGAAGATGTATCGGAATCCGCGTCAACATTATTGGTGGACTGGTATGAAGGCGGATATCGTCAAACATGTCGCCAAGTGTCTAACGTGTCAGCAAGTAAAGGCACAGCATTGTAAGCTGGGATGACTTTTGCAACTTCTCGAGATTCCCGAGTAGAAATGAAAACACCTCACAATGGATTTTGTGACGGGCTTACCAAGGAGTCAGAGGGGTAATGATTCCATTTGGGTAGTGATTGACAGACTAACGAAGTCGGCTCACTTCATCGCAGTACGAAAGAACCTTGATTTGGATAGGCATGCAGAATTATATGTGCGTCAGATTGTTCGTCTGCATGGGGTGCCGGTGACGATTACATCGAATAGAGATCCGAGATTTATAGCTACGTTCTGGAAAAGTTTGCAGATCGCCTTAGGAACGAAGCTGCAGTATAGTACGGCTTATCATCCTCAGATGGATGGCCAGTCTAAAAGGACGATTCGGACTCTGGAAGACATGTTGAGAGCTTGTGTGTTGCATTTCAAGGGAAGTTAGGAGGAACAACTTCATCTTGTTAAGTTTGCCTATAACAAAAGTTACCAGCAGAGCATTCAGATGGCTCCTTTTAAAGTGTTATATGGTAGAGCGTGCAGAACGCCAGTTTGTTGAGATGAGGTCGGAGAACGAAAGATCATAGGCCCAGAGTTAGTCCAGCAATCGGTGGATGCAGTTGCCATTATTATAGACGGATTAAAAACTGCTTAGAGTCGCCAAAAAAGCTACGTAGATAAGCATCGGAGACCTTTGGAATTCCAAGTTGGTGAGCATGTCTTTCTGAAGGTGTCATCAATGAGGGGTACTTCGCGCTTCAGCAAAAAGGGAAAGTTGAGTCCGAGGTACGTAGGTTCCTTTGAGATTCTGGAAAGAATAGGGATTCTAGCGTATTGTCTTGCATTATCGCAAGTGCATAACATCTTTCACGTGTCGATGTTGAGGAAGTATGAGCCTGACTCGACCCATGTGCTGAATTTTGAAGAGTTAGACGTGGACGACAGGGTGTCATACGTGGAAAGACTGGTTCAGATTGTGGATCGGAAAGAACATATTTTGCGCACTAAGACAATCTCGTTGGTTAAAGTGGTCTGGCAACACCACAGCACTGAAGGAGCAACTTGGGAAAGTGAAGATTCGATGAGACAACAATACCCCTACCTTTTTGTTTAAAGTTTGTACTGGTTTAAATTTCGAGGAGGAAATTTTTATAAGAGGGGAAGAGTTGCGACATCTTGAATTTTTAGGTTCTGTTTTCAATTGAATAAATTGGGCTTTTCATCGATGCGTCTATAGTTCTTTTCTCTAAGTTGGCTACTCATGAGATAACTAGTCTATCAAGTGAAGCCGTTAAGGAATTTGAACACAATAGACTTGAGAATTCGACTAGGAATCGATTGCTTGACCGTGCTAATCTGCTAGGATTATTACGACACTGTCAAAATCGATCAAAGACCGGAGATAGGTTGATTCAATAAAGGTATGTGATTAGTGTGTGGGTGATTCCACCTAATTGCAAAATTTCTGTCGAACGGCATTAGACCGATTTTTCTGTCATTTCTGTACCCTGTGTCCGTATTTGAAATCTCGAAATTTTCACGACAACCGAGAGTCACCAATGTGTCGAAGATGTACAATATGGCTCGAAAATAATTGACCATGGGTCAATTGCACTAAAAAAACTCATAAAAGCTATCTGATAGGTTAAGTCATGCTAAAATCAAGTCAGATTAAAATTAACCGCGAATTTGAACCTGATTTCAGAAATTGAAAGTTCTGTCATATCACGATTCATTTTAGAACCGTCGACTCACATTCCGAAGATTTTTCTGCAAATCGAGATTTTTGATAAAAATTCAAAGTAAGGCCGTTTTTGACCGGGAAAATCAAAGGACTGTTTTTGGTCACGTTTTTGGGATTTAAGTTTGTTCAATTGACGAGAAAAAATGTGAATTTGAGTGTGAGCACCTTGGTTGGATTTATGGGCTCCAATTTAGGTTCAATTAGAGAGCGATTGAAGTGAAATTGAAGAGGGAAATGTCCAAATTCGTATGCCATGGTGGTCATCCACATTTGGACCCATTGGGAAGCTTGTTTGGGAAGCCAATGAGCTACAAATTGGTTGAGGATGCCAGCCAAGGTGATAGAGCCAAGCACTCAAGCATTTTGGATATTTTAGTGGCCCTCTCCTTGACTAACAGCCTTCTTCTCCCTTCAATAGTCACTTTCTCCATTGTTAAGTGTGTTGGGAAGCTTAGAGAATCAAGAAATCCAGCCAACTCCCTACCCTTGGCCGTCGACCACCATCGGAGCTCCCTCGCCGCTCGTCGTGCACTTGCACGCCAGCTGCGAGCCTGTGCCAGCCCGTCCACTGTCTGCGATCACCTCTCAGTCCAGCGCCATCGTTTGCGCCTCGAGCCACCGTCCTGAGCTCCCCTGGCCGCTGTTCGCCACCCTTCAAGCCGCCGGAGTTGCCACCTTTGCTTGCTTAAACCGCTGCTGCTGTCTGTCGCCCGTCCCTCTTCGTTTTAGCCCCAACCGGTCGCTCGTTCAGCCTCTTCTAGCAAGAACCATAAACTAAAAGCTAAGCTCTAACTGAGGTCTTCGTGGCCCGTTTTCAAGCCCTTTCGATCTCCACTTGGTGTCACCGCAGGGTTTATCGCCCGTCTCCGTGTCGCTGTCAATGTGAACTCATCGGAACGCTAAACCAGTGAATTTACTTGCTAAACTCTGCTTATGGAGTTAATGATGCTTAATGGATGATTAGTTTAGGCTAATTAACGTTTAGGTGGTTAGTTAGATTAGATTAGCGATTTAATTATTTAATTATGCATGTTAGGTGGTTAGATTAGATAAATTAAGAGCTAGATAAGTGGTACTATTTATCTAGATAGGTTCAGAAATTTTTCTGGCCCATTCGGGCAGTTAATTAAGCATTTCCGGCCTAGGTTGCTATTTATCGCATTTAAATTGAATTATTTAATTAATTTTGGTAATTATTTAATTATTTAATATTTTCCGGAAATTATATCGGGATAGTCGGTGACCGAAATTTCATGTTGATTGCAATGATGTGTTTAGATTATGCAATTGAGTGTTATATTGTGCAAATTGAGTGATGATTGCCATTTTGGATATTTAATTCAAAAATTAGAAATTTTGGTAATTATTTAGAAATTACCGGGTGTCGAGTTTTGAAATCGAAAATGATTTTAAAGATTATATCAGATATTGTGATTTGAAAATGAGAAGTATCAATTTTCTGGTTCGAATTGACCGTGTATCCACACACGACTATTTTACCGTGTATTTTTAATATGAAGAAAATATGCAAGGATCACTATTTTAATTGAGGCATTTGAGTGTAATGCACATTGTCCTAGGCCAAGATTAAATGGTCGTGTGTTGGTTAAGAGAACCCGTCCCGAGCTGTTGAGCTGGATGTGCCCCTATATGGGATGCCTTACTAATAGATGTCAGTTGCAGTAGATTCTGGACCGATATTTCTTTATGGAATGTCATCGATGCAGTGACGTTGCCGTGCTCAATGGGACGAGACGATGCCTGGCTACGCCAATAGATCGTCGAATTGCAAGTAGGCTGTGCCCGTGTGTGGCCGTGATTATTAATTGGAACGCATGTTGAGTGAGATTGACGTGTCAGATTATGAGACAAAATAGTGTGGCACGGAATGGAAGATGTTATAACGATTTGGTCCTATAATCGGGACCCCTTGTTTTGTTGAGATGAGAATGTTGGCGTTCTAATTGTTTGAGCATGAATATTGTTTATGTTTGTGATATGAACTGTACTGACCTGCAGGAAGTATCTGAGACGAGATAAGTCTCTGTGATTGTGTGGTTGAGTGGTTAGGACACCCGTAGGCGTATTACCTTTCTAATCGGGGTTTAGAGTGGAATTTGTTGAGATTTATCTCACCCCATTGTGGGCTTTAACTTTTTAGGGCTGTAGAATGGAGGACCTGGAGTCGAGCTGAGGGGATTTGAAGTGTAGATTAGTTAGGACGGCTTCTTTTTGAGAACTGGTCTTTTGTAGGCTTTTGGTTGTTGACTTATGTATATGACTCAGTGAATATATAAAAGCGTGTTTTGGCTGTGAATATGTTTCCTGCTTTTCTATCTTATACTATTTGTTGTCAGGGGTGTTTAATTCGCTTCCGTATGTGCAATAAAATGAATGAGTCGGCGACACGTCCTAGGACGTCGCAATTTTATCGACCACTGAGGGATGGGCACGTGCTTGAGGTTCGGGGCGTGACATTATTGATTGCTCTATGATAAGTTTCTCTTATTATTACAAAAGAAGGTTTTATAGGCAATTAAATATAAAAATATGAGGTGTCAGGTTTGGACGCTAAATTTTATGTGCTAAATAAAACAATGGAGTTTTAAAATAGAAGTGTGCAAAGTTTGATGAGTTGATTTTAAATACATGACCACGTACAGATATTTTACCGAGATTTTTAAATATGAAAAATTGCCCAAGTTTGTCATTTGAAAACGAAGTATTGTGTTCTCGGCTAAATAATGGCAATAAAAGTTGGCTTGATTGATTTTGCGCTTGAGTGGTCATTTAATCGAACCCGTCACCCAATGGGAGTTTAAAAGGGCGATGCCTGATTTTCTTGGATGTCCGGCGGGGGTTCAGAAAGCCGAGTCGCGATTGAGGCCGGATCGATACTCTTTTATGGAATGCCGTCTATAACTAGACGTTGCCGTGCCCAATGGGGCGGGACGATGCCTAGTCATGTCAGAAGACCACCGACTCTTGTGTTGGCCGTGGACCGAGGAGTTTTAATAATTGGAATACATGTGAATGATTGTGATGCATTGCGCTTGATTATAGGATAAAATTGTTAAGCATAGTGTGGGACGTGCCAAAATGGGTTTTGCCTTATAATTGAGACTTGTGTAAATGCTTGGAGAATGAGAATTATGTGTTTTGGTTATTGATTATGCTTATGATATTGATAATGGCATATGTGACGTGCTAATATGTAGGGGTATGCCAATGCAAGGTAAGTTGTTTGTGGTGCATGCTTAGGCTGCCGTCGAGACGAATTTGCATCCTAATCGAGGTTTAGGAAGTTGACTCGGTGAGATTTTATCTTATTCTGTTGTTGATAACCATTTTCAGGGTCATAGCGTGGAGATCTGCTGAGTGCGGATGTGGTGGGCGTGAGATGCGACACGTTTTGGCTGGTTAGGTTAACCCTAATCTCTGAAGGTTTTTGAGAGGGTCAATAGGAAGTGGCCATAGAAAGGCTTGTAATTATTAAACTTCCTAGGGATAACAGTGGATAAATAAATATGTTGTTTTCGGCAATGTTTGCTGTATTTTACTATCCTTATTTTGGTGATTGACTGGGTGTTTAATTAAGTCGCTTCCACATGCATTTAATCGAAAGATAAATAGAATGGGTTTGTGATGCGTCTTGAGATGTCGCATTTTTAATCGACCGTTGAGGGATGTTTGCGCACTCGGGGTTCGGGGCGTGACCGAAGGTTTCTCCTATGAAAGGCGTCATTAGATTTGGCACACGTGGTAAATTGAGTGTAAGATATGTGGGACCATTCTTGATATTAGGAAGAATTGACGAAGTTGCTTATAAATTGGCTTTACAACCAGCGTTATTTGGAGTGCATAATGTATTCCATGTGTCTTTATTATAGAAATATGTGCCAAATCCTAATCACGTACTAAATTTTTCATCGTTGAAATTGAAAGAAAACTTAATGTACGAAGAGCAGCCTATTTATGTTGTCGATAAGAAGGATTAATTGTTGCGATGACGCACTATCCCTTATGTGAAGATCTAGTGGCAAAATCACATGGAAAGAGAGGCCACCTAGGTGCTTGAGGAGGAGGCAAGACGTAAATACCCTCACTTGTTTCATGATTGAGGTACCTGTAAATTTCGAGAATGATTTTTTTTTTCAAGAAGGGTAGAATGGTATTTATGGGCTAAACAAATAGGAAAAATAAAGAAGGTTTGAAAAGTCAACAAAAGAAGCAGAAGGAGAGAAAGGAGGAAGCTTCGGCTATTTCTTTAAAAAGAGAGGGAAAGAGAGAAGAGCACAGGCAGAAGCGGGGGAAAGAAAGAAACAGGGGAGATAAGAGAAAGAAGAGAAAGGAAAAAGGGAAAAAAGGGGAAAAATTTTGGCGTACTCATGACCTAGACACCTCACCAAGCCAACTCAACCCCGTTTTGCAACACTGGTAAGTGATCGAGGCCTTTAATTGTCTATTTGAACTAATCGTCACAATTAGGGCTCGCAATTCAGATTTCTTGGAGATTTGAGCGGCGAAGTCCGATTTTTGAGTCTTTGAGTTGCATATTTTTGTGGAAATGATAATTTAGAATGTTGTGAAGCTATATCAATTTACGGATCGTGATTTGAGCTCACGGTTTTCCCGGAACGGAATTTTCAAATATGGCGCGCGTTCTGGAATTGTAGCAAACAGTACCTTGGCCCTAAATTTTAGTCGTTTTCAATGCTGTTTTTGGGCAGCTAAGTGGGGGCTATTGTAGTACATTAAGAGAGCTTTCTAAAGACTATAAGATGGCTTGAAACAGAATTTTGTAGAGGAAGTTATGGCGCAACGAAGTTAGGGCATGGGCTGCGCCTAGTGGACAATAATAGGTTTCCGCTAAATGCGAGCTTTCGTTGGTGTATATATGTCGTTTTATTAACAAATAGACGTAGTATAGTCCAATCGTTATTAGAATGTCATTTTACTCGGTCTTTTGATTTTTTTTTTTAGTTAATTATTATGAATTCGAGTACGTCGGTTCGAGTGAGCGTCGTAGTTGGTTTTTGGCTTTTCCTAGTTGAGTGACACTATTTCTTTTTTGTATTTTAAGCTCATATTTTGAAAAACAGTATGAATTATATATGCTACAAGTTGATAAATAGCATCTTTTGTTGTATAAAATAGGATCGAACTATTACTGTCGATTTGTTGTTTGAAAGAGGGAGTTATCATTTGACTTCGGTTTGAATGATTGTTGGAAAATGATTTGTGAAACCCTTTATGAAAGAATCTTGAAACGTTTGTGATCATTGAAGAACGCTTTGATATTTATATATCAAATGCCTGAGTTTTGAGATAATTCTCTTTCTGATGGTAGATTACTGGATACTTGTTATTGATGTTGATGCTCAATGTCTCTATGTACCTTAGGGGGTATGTGGGTATGTGCATACTAGTCTAGGATACTCTTGTGAGCTGAGCCACCGGTTGATAATAGGTGGAGACTTAACCAATGGGGGGAATCTCGATCATCTTGTCACGGGCGTTACGTGTGACCATGGATAGACATTTGTGCATGAGTTGGTCAATAGAGCGGACCATTGACATGTAAGTTTGGTCGATGGAATGGACCATCGATGTGTTGTTTGCTGAGATTAATCAATAGAATAAACCATTCATAAATGTTTTATGAGATGGACTAATGGATTGCACCATTGGTGTCTTCAGTATTTGTGTTATGAATATATATTATGTTCAAGTGAGTTATGGTCGTGTTTTAAAATATGCATAGTGATTTCTTGATCTTCTTAGAAAAAATGTGTTACTCGTTGAGCCGTAATAGCTCACTTCTCTCATCTACTTGTTTTTCAGGCTCTTCAATGAGTCGCAAGTGAGCGTGAGCGTTCATTCGGGGAGGACTTTTGTGGTGGAGACTTTTTTGTATGATTTGTATATAGTTGATAAGTTTATGAGTTAATCTTTGGAGAATGTGTATATTTTGGTTTGGTGAATTATAGAAATACTCTAATATTGTAACAAAATACCCTTTTTGTCATATATATATGGATGTATATATGTTGATATCAGGCTGAATTTTGGTTATGTTGAGATTGCGTCCTTTGGTGAAAGGCTGTGTGATGCCCTTGTTCTTATGAATCGGGGTGTGACAGCACCAAACTAGAGCACTTGTAGAGTTCCTCCTATCAGTCTTTGAGCTTATTATTGGCCTATTATTATAGAATATTTTTGTGAGCTGTATTATAAAAGATGAACTTATAAGAAAAAATAATTGAAGAAGAGATAAACACCCGAATTTTAAGTAGAAGTAGGTAATTTAAATACAACAAATTACAAAATACTATTATTCTAAGATCACTTGAAGAATTAAAACTTGGAAACTATTAACAACTACTCAGAATTACAAAGAATGCCTTAACAATTATTTTTGATTATGAATTCCTGTTTGTGATTAAAGGCAGCTATCCCTGATGAACTATCTAACCTAATAGAGGTCCAAATGGACTTAACAAATTTCTCCTTGCTGGATTATCATATGTGCTGTTCAACCTTGTAAAAAGGTTTTGGTCCAACTCAAACGTATGACAAGAGTTTTGATAAATTAAAGTAAGAAAATTTTCATCAATTTGGAGTCGATACACCGAAGCTCCATTGTTCATGGACATGAATGCCATGCTTTGAGAATAGCTCCTAACAAAACCTGTCTTGAATCCACCAATGTTCAATGGACTAGGGATAAAAGTTATTTTCACTGGAAAAGCTGATAAGCATTAAAGTCATGGATTCTCTTAGTCAACATATCTCATGGAACTGCCATCTTTTAGGATGAAATTTTGATATTTTACCAAAAACTTAATCAAACAACACAAGAACCAAAAGACCAAACCTCAAGCACTTCAACAAACAGGACACACAGGGGCGTTTTTTATTGGATATAGCTTGTGCTCATGATATGAACAAAAAAACCTGGATAAGGATGCAATCCAAGTCGGGGAATGAGAAAAGCCAAGCATACACAGATCCCCCAATCTACTTTTAGTACCTTGCACTCTTCTATCTCCATTAAAAACTTTGTATTGCTTGAGCAGTAATATCCTCAATCAAGAACAACATCGAATGTACCATTCATGAAATCACCATGCACTTTAGAATCACAACTAGAAAAGGCACAACGAGAAGGGATCAAAGCGTAAAAAACCAAATTTTCAAAGTGATGAAGGGTCCAACGAAGGGGAAGGTGCATGAATTTCCTGTAGCAATGGTTTCAAAATCATACCTTTCTGGGACGGACAAGCCCGACAGATGAGGTGGATCCCAGTATAGTCCCTGCAACTTTGTTGGGTCCTCGACACCGGAGACAGAGAGTGAGGGGGAGAGCAAGAAGGGGGGCAAACACAAGATGAAGCAATTCTTCAAGCTTGTAGAGAAGGATGGCTCCAACAAGAAGCCCGCTTTGTCTCAAAGCCGTGATGACAGCGGAATGGCAAGTGAGGAGGAGAAGAAGAGAGAGCCACTGAAGTTCTTAACGTGGAATGCCAACAGCTTGCTCCTCTATGTCAAGAACAATTGGCCTAAATCTGCCAAGTTCGTCTCTGATCTCAACAAGTACGAGAGAAGCAACTAAGAGAGAGGCGAGCATGAGAGAAGCAAGCGATTGTTGAGCACAGAGAGAGGCGACTGTTGAGTGCAAAGAGAAGGGACTAGAGAGGCAACTACAGAGGCGAGGTTCAAAGAGGAGCAAAACCAGAGAGGCGCAACCTTGAAGAGAAGCGACATCGGAGAGGCGAGCGATGAGGAATAATTCTAGGGATTTAAAAAGGGTCAAAGTTGGAATTTAATAAATTTGTGAGGGCAACAAATTCAAAACAAAATTTTTCATTAATGACCCCCCAGCATGCCGAGAATGCTAAAAAGCTTAAGGTAGCCTCTTACCTGCCTTAGGCTTTCAACATTTCAAAGGCCAACTTTGCCTTAATGGGACTTCCAAAATTTTTCCCAAACACCTATATTTTGGCCCAGGGGGCTTTTGACGCCCAAAGCCACTTGGAAAAGCCCCTCCCAAATGCACCCTCTGTCTCCTTCAACCTAATCTTCACACTTAGGGTGCGTTTGTTTGTGTTTCCGTTCAAAAATTGTTCTAGGAAACAGAAATAGAAAAAACTATTTCTGTTCTGGGGAAAAATTTTTGACCAGAAAAATGTGTTTGGTAAACTTGTTCTGAGAATAAAAAAAGAATCAAAACACGTTTGGTAAATTTGTGTTCTTTTTTTTATTTCTTTTAATTTTAATTTTCCTTTTTTTCTTTATTTTTCTTTTTTTCTTCTTTTGGCCGGTCGCCGACCTCGGCCATGGCCGGCGGCCTTGCCTAGATCCGGCAAGGCCGTGCTCGCCCAGCCACCAGTTGCCTGGCGGTGGCCTGGCGAGGCCGAGCCTTGCCGGTGGCTGGGCGAGCTCGGCCTCGCCGGATCTAGGCAAGCCCGAGCTCGCCCAGCCAAGGCAAGGCCAAGCGTTGCCGGCGCCGGCCAAAGAAAAAAGAAGAAGAAAAGAAGAAGAAAAAAAGAGGAGAAAAATAGGAGAGAGAAAATTTGTTCTTAAAATTATTCCATAAACAAGAAACAAGTTTTTTTTTTTTTTGGTTTCTTGTTTCTGTTCCAAATGTGTTCCCAGGAACAAAAAAATAAATTTGGAACAAAAACGCAAACAAACACGTTTCTGTTCTTTTTTTGTTTCTCGAAACAAAAAAACAAGAATTGTGTTCATGATAAAAAAAAATGAACACAAACATGCAGGCCCTTATTTTTCTAGTTACTGTGCACTCGTGAATCGTGCTTAACTTGATGGCATTATTTATTTCCTGCAACAGCTCGCGGCTTAGACGCTGGTTATCTTAGTTACAAAACATTTTTGTGTTTCTAATTTTTACTAATGAAAAGATTAAAAAAAAAAAAAACCTTGTAGGGCATGGATATAAGAAGTTGGACAATAGGCACTGTAAGAGGAGAGGATGCCTTTAGGACTCGTCTCCTCTCTATAAATTCCCCCTAATTCTTGTTTAAGTCCCTACAAGCGAGACCCTTTAACAAAGCCCCCTGTATCCAAAACTCTGAGCCAAAAAGAGACCCAAAAACCAAAGAAAGAAGAAAGCTAAGTCATATGGGTGGTGCAGTAGTGCATCTGCCTAACATAAGAAATCCTCCTTTGGCTGACTCCATCGAGAAGCTGAAGGAGTTCTTTCAACGGAGTGACGCCGACGGAGATGGTCGGCTCAACTAGGCCAAGCTCAAGAATGCCTTCCAAAGGCTCGGCGTGCCAGCGCTTAGGTGGCAGGCCATCTTGCATTACACCGCGCCGATGAGAATGGAGATGGGTGGATAATTAAGCATGAGCTAGACACGCTCCTGCACTTCTGTCTTGAGCATGGTTATATCGTTGTTGTGTCCCGTAAGTCGTGTTAGAGAACAACTTTTGATGACTCATCATGTAACATGTGGTAATCCTCTTTTCCCCCCTTTCCCTTTTTGTTGAGTTTTTCAGCTTTGGTTTGGTCTCTGGTTTTTCGAGGGTCCTGCAGTTCTCTTATGTGTAGTGGAGGAAAATTAGCAAAGTAGTCGAGTCCTAATATTATCAAAACCTTCCCCTCATAAGAAGCTGCTCAACCCTCATGTACAGCTCAAACTTTTATGAACAAATTCATCTCGTGCCAATCTTTCTTTGTTCCCTTTTGGTTCGGCTATATTGCATGAAACCGCTTTTTAGCTCTCACTCGACTATGATATGTGGAGGTGTTCTCTTTCGTGATTTTTGTTTTTTGTTTTTTTCCTGTTTGTTTGATGCAAGAAAGGGTGCGTTTCCGTTGATGTTCCCCAGTTAAAATCTATTGCGAAGTAAGGCCGAAACTAACGGATTATGGGGTTCAAGACTAACATGAGCAAAAGAAAATATTAGAGAAATCAACAAGTAAGGATAAAGGCACAGGAGATTTTCATGGTTTGATCCGAGTGTTATACCACAATTTGTTACAAAGAACCCAATCAAAAAATTCACAAAGCATTTTATGTTCGCTCTCATTTTAAAAGGTAGGAAACCCTTTATAGGAAACCATTTTTAATAGGAAAGTACTCAAGCAGGAAACTTACTTAAATTGGGTTTTTTTTGACGAACTCAACTTTCAGATATATTCTCATCAATTTCAAAACCCGGACCCCACCATAGTGAAGTTGACTAGATACGGAAAGAAAACACCGGAGGATAGTCGATGGGATTGAACTTGAGGGAACTCTATGGAAATTCTCTTCGTCTTTATTATGTGACGATGGCACAAACCATGTGTATCTATTAGTTTTATTAACGTCACTACACGCTAGGATATATATTCAAACCAAATGATTTGATCTTAATTGGTAGAATTGAGAAAGAGACCTAACTATAAATAAAAGGTATTAGGTGGTTTTGGGCCTCTTTCATCCAAAACTTAATTTAAAGAGTAAGATTTAAAAGGTGAGACTTTCTCTCAACTTATAAATTGATTATGTGCCCTTTCCACAACTTATGTGGGATAATCCAACAATCTCTCCCTTATACATTGAACTTAGGTCGGTACCGCAACAATCCTCTTTGAGTGACTTTTGGGTTTCGGCATGTATCTCCCCCTCACACATTGGGCTTAGGTTGGTGCCACAACATCAGTCTCCGAGTGACTTTTGGGTCTAGACATGTTGGTAACTAGAATCCGATGCTAGTGTCCAATGGTCGTGAACCTCTTTCATTCAAAAAAGCCAGCTTAAAGGATAGGATTTTTCCTTATATTTATAATTGACCATTTGTCCCATTGACAATCGATGTGGGATAATCCCAACAAAAGAAGATCACAAGAAGGGATTGGAAACTAAGCTCATCAAACGTTTCAACACTATTGATTAACCGAATCAATGGCCACTTCAACTGAAAACATTTACTAGAAGGATTCCCATGAGAGACCTATGCACATTTAAAATGCTCGGTGACCACACATTATTACGGATGAACAAACTCATAAATCACCATAATCAAATTTTTTGGCAAGAAATCGAAGAATCTTTTACCTCCTATATTTGACTTTAAAGTTTTTCAAGTTTCTCAAAATTACTTTTTTTTTTTCTTTTACTGAAATTTAAATTAGATTAAATTAATAGAACAAAATCCTTAGATATTATTTTATTCTTTACTAACTTAATTTTCCCCCATTTCTCTTCATGTGCATCGCAACGGTTGTTTTTCTAATACATTAAAGAATGAAAGCTTTAGTCAATGTGATATGCAACTATTAGACATGTTGATAACTTCTTTATAACTTAATAATGAAGGCACGCAATGTCGCCCCCACACAAATTTTTTTTAGGGGCGCAAATGCAGAGGTGCGACAAGTCCAGGCTTTGGCTAGATAACCTTGCCAGTCTTACATACGTTATAGTTTTGGCCTTAAGCCTATGCGGGTGGCCTGATATAAATAATTTGTACACAATTGATGCGATTTGAACTGTGTCCTTCAATTTATTTTTGGTTGGAAACTGTGCCCTTCTAGTTCTTTCAATTTCTTAGCTGAAAATCTATCTATAATATTCCAACCAATTATACCAATCCCAAGGGGATTAAAAAGTAATCTGACCAATTTGGGAAAAGTATCAAAAAAGTTAAAAACCTATTACATTGGTACTAATTCAGTCATAAACCTTTCAATTGAACCAATTTAGTCCTAAACTTTTTTACATTTTTACTGTTATAGATGAAGCCAAATATTTTTATGGGCTTTTTTTTTGTCTTTTTTTATTAGTTTTGCTTTTAGGTTAAAAGTTATACTTTTATATTACAGATGGCAAGACGCTAACCCTTAAGACGCAAAAAAATAAAATAGAGAGGCAAGAATAAGAGAGAAGAAAAAAGTGAGTTTTTTTTTTTTTTCTTTATGAGGGTTCTTAATTTCTTTGTGCCATGATCTTAAGAAAAGATCATCATTGTATTTCAACCTTTTTCAAAGTCTAGTAAAATTGCAGAGTGCCTCTACGTGGAGATGTAGCCCAGGTTTGGGTGATCTTAGTTAAAAAAATTTCTGGTGTGTTCTTCTAATTATGTTATTTTATTACTATATTCTGCTTGATGAATTGGTTGCGAGCGTTATTTTTCTGGAATTGACGTGCAATTTCGTAACAACTAGTATCAAAGCTTGCATTGCTAATCGAGAACATCAAGGATTTTTCGGTGACATTCGATTGAAAGCAAATAGTATGGCTAAAGATAAAATCAGAAGTGATAAGTTCAATGGGTAGGATTTCGGATGGTGGAAACTACAAATTGAGGATTTTTTTTATCAAAAGATCTCTATGCACCATTTGAGGGTTGGAAACTCAAGATGGTGGAAGTGAATCTATGATATCCTGATTTTCTGATTCTGTTTTCAATTGAATGAGTTGGGCTTTTCATCGACACGCCTATAGTTTTTTTCTCTGAGCTGATCACTCACGAGATAACTAGTCTATCTACAAGGGTCAATACATCACTATTCGACCATGCTAATCTGCAAGAGTTAATATAGCACTGTCAAAATCGATCAGAGATTGGGGATATGTCATTTTGACAGAAGCATGTGATTCCACTTAATTGCAAAATTCTCGTCGAATAGCACTAAATTGATTTTTCTGTCATATCTGTACCCTATATCCGTATTTGAAATCTCGAGATTTTCACGACAACTGAGAGTTGCCAATGAGTCGAAGATGCACAATGTGACTCGAAAATAATCGATCACGGGTCAATTACACTAAAAATTCATAAAAACTACTCGGTAGGTTAGGTCACGCTAAAATCGAGCCCAGTTGAAATTAATCGCGAGTTTGAACCCGGTTTCAAAATTGAAAGTTCTGTCATGTCACGATTCATTTTAGGAATGTTGACTCATCTTCCGAAGATTTTTTTGCAAACCCGAGTTTTTTGCGAAAATTGAAAATAAGGCTATTTCTAATTGGGAGAATTAGATGACCATTTTTTGTTGCATTTTTGGCGTTCATGTTGGACTAATTGGCAAGGAAAAATGTGGAATTGAGTGTGGGCAATTACCTTGGCTTTGTGGCACTTCAATTGGATTAAAGTAGAGGAGAATGGAAGTGAAATTGTAGAGGGATACCACAAAATTCGTAGCCATGGGTGGTGTGCAACATTTAGGCACCAAATTGAAGCTTGTTGGAGAAGACTTGGAGGGATAAGGGGCTATTTGTCAAGGCTAAAGGTGGTGGGGCATAAAACTCAAGTGTTTAGGATATTTTATGGCCCCTCACTAGCTGCAGCCCTTCTTCTTCCTCTTCTTCTCTCCTTTCTCTATTGTTGAAGTGTTGGAGAGCTCAAGACTAGCCAGCAAACTAGAGAGACCCCCCTGCAGCAACCGAACATCGCCGAGTAGCCTTATGCACACCAAGCCCGCCGGAGCTGCTTGGTCGCGCTCGCATGCCATGCTCGTCATTTGCGCCTCTTGCTCACCGTCCCGAAGTCGCGAGCCACTCTAGCTGCTTTGTCCACCACCGTCGATCGCTAGGCCCCCTTGTTGCCCGTCCAGCCGCCTAGCTACCTCAGCCCACCATTTTAGCCCCTTTGGTCTGGCCCTTCAGTCAACCATAGAATCGAAGGCTAGGGGTGGCCGTGAGGCTTCGTGAGCCTTTTCCAGCTCTGTTCGGACCTTCGTTGGTGTCGCTCCAGGCTTAGTTCTCGCCCGCCTTGGCGTCGCCGTTGGCGTGGACTTACCGACCTGCTAAACTGGTGAGTTTACTCACTAAACCTTGCTTAGGAAATTAATTATGCATAAATGTTGATTAGTTTAGCCTAAGATAAAATTATGTGGTTAGTTAGTTTGGATTAGTGATTTAATTGCTTAATTGTGCTTGTTAGGTGGTTAGAATAGATTGATTAGGGGCCAAATATATTGTACCATTTATCTAGATAGGTGCATTAATTTTCTAGACCCGTTTAGGTGATTAGATTAGTATTTCCGGCCTAGGTTAGCATTTATTGGATTTAATTTGCATTATTTAATTTTTGTAATTTATTTAATTATTTAATATTTTTCAGAAATTATACCGGAATAGTTAGTGATCGGAATTTCATGCTGATTGTAGTGGTGTGCTTAGTTTATGCAATTAAGTGTTAATTTGTGCAAATTGAGTGGTGATTGTGATTTTGGGTGTTTACTTCAAAATTATAAATAATGCCGGGTGTCGGGTTTTGACATCGAAAATATTTTTAAGTACTATATTAAATAGTGAGATTTTAAAATGAATGATATCAATTTTTAAAGTTCGATTTGACCGTGTATTCACACACGATTATTTTCACCGAGTGTTTTTAATACGAAGAAAATGGGCAAAGCGCATTATTTTAAATGAGACATTTGAGTGCAATGCATGGTGTCCTTGGCCGTAATTGAGTGATTGTGTGATGGATATGAGAACTTGTCCCCGATATGAGTTGGGTGGACGTTGCCGCTATATGGGATGCCCCTGGATAATGGATGTCGGTCGCAGTAGATTCTGGACTGATGCTCTTTTGGGATTGTTGTCTCGAGATAGATGTTGTTGTGCTCAATGGGGTGAGATGCGCTTGGTTACAATAGAAGATCGCCGAACGTTGAGTAGACTGTGCTCGTTGGGCCGTGATAAAATTGGAATGCATGAATAAGTGGTTTAACCACGCCTAATTATGGGACAAAATTGTGTGGCACGATATGAGACGTATCATAATGATTTGGCCTTATAATCGGGACCCTTGTGATTGATTGAGTTTTAGTGAGGTGTTCCAATTGATGTGTGCAATATTATATGCATTATATATATGAACTGTGTTGACATGCAGAGAAGATTTGAGATGAGGTGAGTCTTTATGGTTGTGTGGTTGTGTGATTAGGCCGCCTCTAGGCGTATTTTCTTCCTAGTCGGGGTTTAGGGGATAAATTTGCTGAGACATTGTCTCACCTTGTCATGGGCTCATTCTTTTCAAGTCCTTAGATGGTGGTCCCTCCGGAATGTTTTGGCCAGCCTCGAGCTGTTACTGAGCAGAGCATAGACATCCCTATCCCCGGGAGTCGTTGGATCTATGAGTTGGTTGTGACCATTGTCTGGGTCGATGATGGCCTACCTCAGAGGGTACCTCATCGATTTAGGGCGTGGTTTCCATGGACTCAATGGGTATAGGGTAGGTCCCCTTTAAGGATTTGATATCCCCGTCATTGCAGTCAACGCCACTTTGGGTGAGGGTGCAGCTGACCCTTCTGATGGGGCTATGGAGGACCCAACGCCCTCAGAGCCTGTGGAGGTGGAGTTCGAAGGATTGGTGAATGTGTTCAACTAGTAGATCGTAGGACAGCTTCTTTTTGAAAGCCGATCTTTTTGTAGACAGACTAGTTTGTATATAAAAGTGTTTTGTGAAATTTGTATCTTGCTTTTCTATCCCATGTTGTTTGATGTCAGGGGTTTTTATTTCACTTCAGCATGTGCAATAAAATGAATGGGTTGGGTGACGCGTCCTGGGATGTCGCAATTTTATTGACCACCGAGGGATGTGCGCGCGCTTGAGATTCAGGGCGTGACGGAATTCGATAGCAGAAGCCAGATGGAAAATTCTTGATCAAAAGGCATTAGGTGCGATTTTTTTAGGGTTGACGAAAAAGATAGGGTACCACATCGCTAAAGCAAAAACTGCAAAAGAAGCCATGGATATTCTAACGAATATTTATGAGAAGCCATCCACATCAAATTAGGTATTTTTATTGAAGAAACTGGTTAATATGAAGTTATCTGACAGAGATTCTATGGTAGAACATATTAATAGTTTCACACAAGTCACAGGTCAATTGGAATCCGCAGGCATAAATTTAGATATGAAGCTTCAAGCTTTACTATTTTTATATTCTCTTCCAGAAAGTTACGATACCGTAGTGTAGGGAATTTCGAGCACCATGAAGGATGATTTAACTCTTGATGATGCTGTAAGTAATATCATGGATGAAGAGATGCGAAGGAAAGTGACAGAAGAAGGCACAAAAAAAAAAAAAAAAAGAGAGGCGCCAAGTGGTCCCCACATGTTAGAACAACGTGAAAGGGCGTGTCGGAAAGTGAAAGAAAAAAAAAGATAAAACAAACAAAAGAAGACGGACACCAAAGGGGCCCCACATCTAACTCTCCTCACTGTGGCTACGATGGCAAGGCAGGGCGAAGGGACGATGAAATGATGGAACATTGTGGAAGAGTGTGTCGGAACCATAAATCCTTTTCCTGTATTTCCTTGAGAGAGCATTTTGGTTTTCTTCTTCGTCGGACTTGGACAGGGGAAAAAAGAGGGTAGAATCAGAGCAAAGAGAAATGCATCGTCCCATTTTTGGGCACTCTTTCGCCGTGCTCATTGCACATATCCTCCTTTCCATGCTTGCTTTCAATTTTCTCAACAGGAAAAGAGCCAGTGCATGAAGAAATGCAGAAGATGCTGATGCCAACCCAGTCAGATCGTCAGCCTCTCCGGTGGAAATCGATTCTGGCGCATCTAGTTCGTTGACCGCATTGACTGAAGACCATTACAAGGTGTTCTTGAACTTTAGAGGTCTAGATACTTGAAGTGATTTCACCAGTCACCTCTACCGCAGGCTGGTTGATGCCATAATTGATGTTTTCTTGGACGATAACAAGCTCCACCAAGGCGTGGAGATAAGTCCCAAAAGTGCATCTTTATTGGATACGGTGGCAATGAGTATGACTATAGGCTTTGGGATTATAAGAATAACAAAGTCATCCGCAATTGGAATGTGGTATTCCATGAAGAAAAGATGTACAGGGATCGTCAGATGGAGCATGAGAAGGTAGTAGGACCAAAATATGTTGAATTAGACACAATGCTTGTGAATATGTTTCTAGTAGATCAAAGTGCACTTGAAAGAGAGGTTCAAGATAAGCCTATTATCAATGAAGAGGTAGTTTAAGAGGCACGCAGTGATTTGGAGCAAACTAACAACCCTGAAGTACCTGTCTTGAAGAGGTCTACACGTGTGAGAAAACCAAAGGTAATTTTTGATTCATCAACTAATAATGTTCTGGGCCATCTCTTATATATAGATTCAAGGGAACCAAATACTTACGATGAGGCAAAGATAGACACGTTTCACTTGCAGTGGGAGTGTGCTATGAAAGACGAGATGAGCTCGTTACTTCAAAACAAAACTTGGGAGTTGACCAAATTGCCCACAAGTAAAAAAGTTTTGTTAAACAAATGGGTGTACAAAATTAAGAATGAAGCAGATGGTAGTATTGGATACAAAGCGAAACTTGTAGTCAAGGGTTTTTCTAAAAAAGAAATGATCAACTACTTTGAGATATTTTCACCCGTAGTGAAAATGACATCAATTAGAGTTCTGCAGAGTATAGTTGCAGTGAAGGATCTTCATCTTGAGTAGTTAGACATAAAAACAATGTTTTTACACAATGACTTAGATGAAAAACTATACATGGCACAACCTAAGGGTTTTGAAGTCAAAGGTAAGAAGCACATGATTTATCGCTTGAAGAAAAGCTTGTATTGCTTGAAACAAGCTCCGCAGCAATGGTACCTAAAATAAAGAAAAAGGATTTGCACACTGTGAGTTTGATCACTGTATTTATTTTCGCAAGTATGACGATTATGACATTATGTATCTCTCTTTATATGTAGATGACATGCTGGTGGTTAGTTCCAATATGAAGAGAATCATAGAAGTGAAGAAAATGTTATCATCATAGTTTGCTATAAAAGACTTGGGAGATGCCAAGAATATTTTAGGCATGAAAATTATCAAGGATAGGAAAAATAAGAAATTATGGCTATCGCAGGAAGACTATGTGAACAAGGTGTTAAAGAGATTTAACATGGATAAGGCAAAATTGGTTGCAACTCCTCTAGCGAGTCACTTCAAACTTTCCAAGGATATGTTGAAAGATGAGATAGCGGTAGTTTCACATGCATCAGTAGTGGGAAGTTTAATGTATGCCATGGTGAGCATGAGACCAGACATTGCATAGGCAGTGGGAGTTGTGAGTCAATATATGCAGAACCCAGGCAAATAGCAATGGAATGCAGTTTATTTATTTTTTGAAATTATTTTTTAATCTCATCTCTAGAGTATGTTATTTTTACTCTAGACACGTCGACATGTTATTTCTTAAAAATAAAGAATTCCGACACGTTGGGATACATTATATATTAAATGAATAATTTTATTTTTAATTAATTTAATTCAAATTCATTATATTTATTTTTTGAAATTACTTTTTAATCTCATCTATTTATTGTTCTAATTAAAAAAAAAAATCCCCACTAAGGTCCACCTCACCTCATTCTCTTCTTTCCCTCATCCACCCCCGCCCCCAAATTTATTTTTCTTTCCCTCCCCCAAAATATGTGATGGCCCATCGACTCCCATTTTTAATTATTTTTGAGTTTCTTATCATAAAAACCCTAGCTCCTTTACTCCTCCTTGCTGCTCGTCGCATGACCCGCTTCCTCGCCGCACGATCCCCTTCCTCGCTGCTCGCCGCACAATCGCCTTCCTCTCCTCTTCCTCTCACCTTCGGTCCTTTCTCCCTCGCACTGTAGCCTCGTCGGATCCATGGCAGGCGGCCCTCACCTCAGTCTATGCTCAGCCGTCTCTCGCTGTTGCTTGTGGTTTGCTCCCTCGTCGTCGCTTCCACCCTCCCGGACACACGTGTCAAAACCTGTCGGGCAAAGGTTGACCACGTGTCGGAAAATCCGACATGCGTTGACCGTGTGTCCAACTGTGTCCAAGTGTGTTGACGTGTCCGACACGCTCCGACACGTGTTGGACATGACACGGAAGCTTGGACAACGTGTCCGTGCTTCATAGTTGATGAGGAGTATCGCAGAGGCACAAGTTTTTCAAGTACTAGTTTTTGAAGAAGATGGATGCAAAGTTGCTTGGTGCTCAAGTATATTTGTCTTCAAGTGTGAGATTGTTATAGATGAAGTCAAATATTTTTAGGAGCTTTTTTTGTTTTTTCTATTAGTTTTGCTTTTAAGTTAAAAGTTATACATTTATATTAGCGATGGTAAAATACTAGCCATCAAGACACTAAAAAAGAAAATAGAGAGGCGAGAAAAATAGAGAAGAAAAAAGTGAGTTTTTTCTTTATGAGGGTTCTCAATTTCTTTGTGCTCTGATTTTAAGAGAAGATCATCATTGTATTCCAACTTTTTTAGAAGTTTAGTGGATTCGCGAAGTGCCTCTGCACGGAGACGTAGCCTCAGTTTGGGTAAACTTCGTTAATAAATTTTCTGTCATGTTCTTCTAATTATGTTATTTTATTATTATATTCTATTTGGTGAATTGTTTGTGAGCGTTATTTTTCTGGAATCGACCTGTGATTTCCTAACATGTACCAATTCAGTCTAGCAATTTAGGCCAGAAATTGGTGATGTGGATGCCGGTGATCCTATATGACATTGCCGGCATTGACGAGGGGTCAAACCAGCGACCGAATCTGGGACTTAGATAGGAAGAAGATGACCAGCGAGGGAGAAGATGAACCCAAATCCCGCAAACTCGAATCTCGGCAATCGTCAACCATCTCTCGATGACCATTGACTTTGGGCTCACGTCGACCGGAATTCAAAGTGACTGGTGTCGAGAGAGACGAAGAACAGTAGAAACGAGGGAAAGATAGGAAATATGAATTTGAAAATGTTATCTGCTGACCCTAAAAAAGAAATTCGAGAACACTGCAAAGCCAAAACAAGGAGGAGTTGCCTCGGGCTCTAGGCTTAGCCAATGGTAGCTTTGAGTCGAATTGATCCACAAAATTTTTACCAAAGCACTACAGTTTTCACTCAAAAGACAATGAAGACCGAAAGTCCCTCCTGAAGTCATGTACAGCCTAAGCTTATTTCGACAAAAATATGGAAAAAAAATTAAAATATGCGTAGAGCGGTTGAGACGTCCATCATCAATGCATGATTGTTGTAAACCAACTAAAGACAACGAGCAATAATCTTCGATGTTTGATGTGCAAGATTGATATATAATTTTCGACTGTTGCACGGCGGATAAAGCTGGGTACATTAAATTTTAAAACAATGGGACAGGTTTCTTTTATTTGAATGTCCACTTTTGTCTACCTTTGATCACATTGAAAGAAATAAAATTTGCGTGCAGCGATTGAGACATCCATCATCAGTGCACGACTGTTGTAAACCAACTAAATACGACGAGGAATAATTTTCGATGTTAGTTGTGCAAGATTGATATATAAATTGTGTTAAAGTGATGTGATTAAACGTAGACATAAGTGGACATTCAAATAATGGAGACCAGTCCCATCATTTCAAAATTTAATGTACCTAGCTTTATTCGTCGTACAATCAACTTTATTCTCTTCATTTCTCTTTTAATTGCATGGAGCTCAACATCGAGTGGATAGATCTCGAGCTCAAGGAACGCCATACTAACTTCATCGATCACGTAAGACATAAGACGGAATTTGGATTAATGGTCTAAAATGGTTCTTCTTGTCCCAACAAAACATCATATAAGTGGGATCAATTCTTTTTATCCCCGTGTCTAATCCCACACATATAAGAATAACATACCGATTTCTCCTCCTAACATCACAGGAATGTTTCCCTGTTTACTTCTTTGAATTCAAGGCAGTAGAAGCTGCTGCTTTCATTTTGAGTAGAGCATCCTCAAAGCATTTGGCCAGAAATTCAGGGTCCGGGATGATGTCCTTGGCCACCTGAATCTGCATGTCCGCCCTCCCCGCATAGCTCATCATGTGCAATGTGAGTGCCTGCATACATCGCCTCTCAAACGCCCCACATCAGTCCTGATAAAGATTTCATTCTAGATACCTCTGAAAAAGAAGGAAGAGAGAGAAACGATGAGGCGCGAGTATTTTGGAGCCTTACGTGGGGTAAACCCGAAACGTTCACCCTTATGTACGTGATGGGGTTGCCGACAGCCGCAATCTCCTCGTGCGGGCCGAACATGTTCGAGATGCTGAAGGTGGTGTTGCAGAAGATCCTGTAGTTGAGCAGGGTCGCAGCCTGCATCAGCAAAAACAAAGACAGGTTGTGCGTTTGTCGGCTTACTGTCGTTCTGTTTCCCAAATCGCAGAAGCGCGAACTGATCCTTACACGTGCTCCTAGATAAGACATGACCATTTCGCCGATTTTGTACGAGAAGTAAGCCTCCAGGGATTTCTTCTTCCGGTCAATCATCGACTTGGCTTTTCTCAGGTATTCGAGAGGGTCACCGCAGCTTCTGTGGTAGTGAACAGGGAGGATGAGAATCTCGACCTTGTTGCCCCACTGCAGACCCGGGTTGTCTTTCATCAAATTGGATAGTTCCTGAATAATACCAGCACCACACTTCAATTCAATCAACTTCAGTTAGATGGCCGAAAAAAGGAGAGACTCACCTGCAATCCGGGTTGTTCTCGCAGATTAACCATTGCCACCCCGGTTATTTGAGTCCCTTCCCGCACGGCTGACAAAGGAAATGAGCATTTTAGTCAGTCAAGTTTCGTCGAATTTGAATTGACAAAAATCGTGTGAATTGTCGGAAATGCTGTTCCCTTTTAACCATTGGGAGATCGGTGGTCCAAGTATTTGACCAAGCCGGCCGATATGATCCCGAAGAGAACATCATTAATGGTCTGCATTTGAAGCAATTAAAGATATTCATCATCATTTGGTATTAGCATGGAATCAAAATGCACTGATAGTCATGAAATACAAGAAAAGCATGTAGAATTCTTCTTTTCAAGATAAATGACAGATAAATGTAGTATTAGTTGCGCTCTTGAGAATTGTGCAAACCCCGGCAATGCTCACCAGTAGAGGTGACTATAGTTCGGGTGGGCGTCTCTTATCTTGGATTTGAGAACTGCCCACCAAGTATAGGTTCCAAATGATCCGCCTATTAGTTCTATGGATCTATCTAAGAATTTGATTACCAGTCAGATCCGGTTCTTGAGTGGGTCCATGGGATTGGTTTCCAATCCCTACAAAATTGCATTAATTGATTAATGTCATGGTGAATCTAGTTTCTATTTAGAGCATCAAAGCTTGTTCTACCTTATAGTCGGGTTGAATTGCGAGCCATTGATTTTGATTAAGGATTGAAAACTATATGGTAGAATGAATAGACAACGTTAGCTAAAAACTTAATTTTTTCGAAGGTCATGGTGTGGTCTTTTTAGGGTTTCTTGATGCTAGAAACATGTGGAGAATTAGACTCCATGTTAAAAGTCCTAACTTCCATAAAGTTAAAACATTAATCACTTGATCCATTTTTTTTTTAATGTTAACCTAATTTAATCATGGAATAACTAAAGAGAGACTTACTTATACTCTTAAGATGACCATTAGCTCTTAATTTCGTATCATGATGACAAAGCACCGCAACATTTAACATCTCAAATCGGTGCTCTCCTTCGTCTATGTTTGTTTATTTTGTTTTAGTTGAGAAAATAAGTAATAGATTATTAGAATGCAAAAAAAAAAGAAAGAAAGAAAGAAAGAAAGTAGGGGGTTAATACACACCCAAGAGACAAAATTAGTCAATAATGTCCAATAACTACAAATATACATATATGTACATATATATTAGATCGAAAAACTACAAAATAATTAATTGAGATGGAATTTCTTTCTTTAAATATATATAAACCGGTCTAGTCCCAATGGGTAGGCGGGCGGGCGGTTCTACCTTTAGAACCGGGAATTGTATTGGTACTCATCGTTTCCACTAAATTGGAACTGGACCGGTCCCTATGGAAAATGTTAGTTCTAGTCCGGTTTCGGGTGATTCTCGGTTCTTTTGCACATTTCTACTCACCAAGGTTAGTCGACTCCAAGGGTCATTCGAGCAATCTCAGCTGACCCCCAGAATTGGCATTAACGCTTGCTTGCTGATAATTCGCAGTATCTCTTTCTCTTTCTTTTTAAGCTTCAAATTTTTAATTTTTCTGCAATTTTTAAATATGATTGTTTCGTGTTACTGAAAAATTACAAAAACATGCCCCGTCTCCATTGCATCATCAATTAATGGCGATTTAATGGCTATCATACCTTTTTTAGTGAAAATATTAATTTGAACAAAAATATAGTAGGGATAACATTGAAAAAAATTGTGTATAAAGTCATGATTGAACAAATGAGAAAAGTATTGAGTCCGCGGTGCTATAATTATTTCTGGCGATAAACACAAAACTTTAGAACTTACCGCATTAGCGACTGCTGACTTGACCGCTTTCATGTCCTCCAGCCAAAACCTTGCCGTGGCCAGCTTCCTCGGCCAGAGTTCCACCCCTGCGCCGCTGCTCACCGGTGTCTTCCGGTCGCTCGCCCACATGCTCCGCAGCACGAACTCCACCACGAAGACCAACGTGAACCACACCACCCCCAACACCCTCATTACCGCCTTCCACCACTCGCCGCCGCCGCCCTCCTCCTCTTAGCTGACGACGGAGGACGGATCGTCGGCAGCGCCTCGGGTCGTCCACCCGCCGGCATGACGCCAGTAACATCGACATTAGCGAGATCCCATCGCCAAGTGCGTGGTGGATCCGGAACACCATACACCGTTGGGCCATCAGGAGGTGGACGTCCCACAGGGGCTTGTCGTCGCCCAAGAACCCCAACAAGTCGGTGGACAGGTCGATGAGGTACTCGTTGACAGCTGCCTCGTCGGAGAGGCCTTCAGCGATGGGCCCATAGACTGGGATGACATGGCGATCACTGTCCATGCAGGTCCTCCTCCAGTGCTCTCGGCCTGTAGAGTCCTGCACCAAGAGGCTGCAGAACCTGGGGTGCGTAAACATGGGGGAGCTCTGGATCATCGACTTGAGGGCGTCGACATCGAGGGGTTGCTTCACGCCGATGGCCAGTAGATCACCAGATTCATCTCCTTCTGGAGGACCATGCGCCCCGTTGGTGTCAGGGGCTCCTTGGAGCCGTTCTCTGGGGATCCCATACCTGCGTGAGGATCGAAAAGGAGGGAATCTTCAGTACTGTTGGGATGGCGAGAAAATAACATCAATGCAGGCGGCTCGTACGAAGCTATTACCACGAATCATAATCCAAAGGAGTAGTCCAAAAATCGAAACTTTTGTCCGTGAGGTGGAGAAGGGGGAAGGAGTGCGAGAGTGTTGGATCTGGAATTTTCAGGCGAGATTGCGTGAGGCTCTGGCATGTGAAGGAAAAATGGAATGAACAGAAGAAGAACAATGATGAATCGAGAGTGTTTGTGATCTGCTAACTTCTGTATTCAATGAACAGTTCAAGGAAGACATTCATCTGAGAGCTCAATCTCCAGCTTCTTCTCTCTTTTTCTATTTATACTACATGATCTAAAGCAAAAGAAGAAGACGACGTAAAACGGAATTAACAGTTCAAAAAAGTTGTTGCTTATTCTGTTAGTTTTGTAAAACAGAATAACTATTCTTCAATAATAAAGCGTCATTTATATTCAAATGTGTGAAGCCCTGAGTTGCGCTTCTGATGGAGGCCAGAGTTGAGCTTCTGACTTCATCGCCCCTGTTCTTCTTAGTTGCATTAACGACTCCATGTGCACTTGTAGCTGTCAACTTCTTATTCATTCCTTTTCTTGTAGCAGGAGCATATTCTTCTTTTCTCTTTGATATAACAGCAACATTTACTGAATTTGCTTGTGTAGGCTTTACTTCTTCAAGCTTTATTTCCTCATCCTTATTCACTTCGACGAGCTCTGTTTTCTTATACTTTTGATCTTTAACATGACATACGCTTGAGAATATATTGGCTGCACTCGTTGAGAGACTTTAGCTGGAAGAGAAGAGAGAGAGAGACGATAAACACGTGCGATTTGTCCTCACGCAGCGAGAGCCGCTGGTGCGAGCATCATTTCGCCAAGCATGTATTAATTCGACGGTCCCTTTCTGAAAAACGACAGCTAAAAGAGGCCCTAACACTCGCATGAAAAGGTCGTGTTCGTAGTTGGCTGGTGAAGCAGTCTGTGTCATACGCAAATGAAAATCTAAGTAATACCGACAAGCAATATGGACATGTAATACTATACGATATGATACGCCGATACGTCATTTATCAAAAATAGGGAATTCCAACACGTTGTGATATATTATATATTAAATGAATATTTTTATTTTAATTAATTTGATTCAAATTCACAATTAAATAAATAATTAAAAAAGAGTTTATAATGAATTTACACTAATAATATTAATAAATCTATTCATAGAAAATTTAAAAGACATATTCATAATTAATGCATATCCACATTTGGGGACATGTTTCTAACCCTAATAAAAGTTATTGATGAAACTAATGAAATTAAAATTAACTTATTTAAATAAATTTATGATCTTCCACAACAATCAAAATTTATCATTATTCAATATTTGAGGTTGGGACACCTGAGTGCCATAACTTGGTACGGAGGGACACTTAAGTGCCGTAACTTTGAAATGGTACACTTAAGTGCCAATATCGGAGTAAAATGGAACACTTAAGTGCCACTCCGGCGAAAATCCGCCAAATGGTGGCGTGGCAATTTTTCGGTAATTTTGGTCCAAAATGGCGTCGTTTTGCACGCCGACGTGGCGAGAAAATGCAAAAACGACGCCGTTTCGTGTCCGACGTGTAAATGATAATATAAAAATTAATTAAATTATATTTAATTTTAATTTTATTTAAAATATTCAAGAAATTAAAAAAAATTAAGAAAAATAAAAAAAATTAAAAAAGGGGGAGGTCAAAGGGGGTGGTGAGGTGAGCCCTCTCGCCGCCGCCTCCCGCCGTCGGCGGAAGGGCCGGCGACAGAGGGGGAGGGTCGGCCGGGTCGTCGGCCCCTAGCCGATCGGCGGCGAGGGTTGCGAGCCTTTGCCGGATCGCGTCGAGGGCCATGACCCTCGCCCCGGATCTGGGGGAGGGTTTGCGGGCCCTCACTGTAGGTCACCTGGCCTCGCCAACCCTTGGCTAGGGCCCGGCGACCTCGGCCTCGGCCGTGGTTTGGCGACCCCGGCCGACCCTCCCCACTCCGCCGCCGGCCCTTCCGGCGTTAGCCGGTGGGAGGCGGCGAGGGCCCGCGACCCTCGCCCCACGCGAGCCCTCCCCGATCCGGGCGGGGTCGTGGCCCACACCCAGATTTGGGGCGAGGGTCGCCGCCCTTGCCACGATCCGGCGAGGGCTTGTGGGCCCTCGCCACCTCCCCCGCCGTCGGGAAGGGCCGGCGACGGAGTGGGGAGGGTTGGCCGGGTCACTTTGCTCCTAGCCTGGGGGCGGCGAGGCTAGCCGATCGACGGTGAGGGCTCACGCGCCTCGCCACCGGTCGGCCAGGCCGGCGACCTCGGCCGACCCTCCCCTCCGTCGCCGGCCCTTCCCGGCGACGGCGGGGAGGTGGCGGCAGCCGAGGGCTCAGCCCTTCAGCCGCCCCCTTTGACCTCCCCCTTTTTATAAATATTTTAAATAAAATTAAGTTTAAATATAATTTAATTAATCTTTATATTATTATTTATACATCGACACGAAATGTCGTCGTTTTTGCATTTCTCGCCACGTCGCCGCGCAAAACGACGCCGTTTTGGACTAAACTCGCCGGAAAATTGCCACGTAAGCCATTTGGCCGGATTTTCGCCGGAGTGGCACTTAAGTGTTCCATTTAACTTCAAACCGGCACTCAAGTGTACCATTTTGAAGTTATGGCACTTAAGTGTCCTCCCCTGCCAAGATTATGGCACTTTTCGTTCTTCGCTTTCAATATTTAGTATTTTTTTTTTCCAAAATCACTTTGTAACCTCCCTTATTTATTTTTCTGAAAAAAAGTCCCCGGGGTCCACGCTCAACCCCACCCTCCACATTTATGTCACCCCTTGTTTCTTCCCCCCCAAAAAAACTTAAGGCTGACACTTTCTTTATTAAAAATTGAAGTCATCCTCTCGTCCACCCACCCTCCAGGAAAGAAAAATGTCCCATCAAAATCCCATTTTTAATTTTTTCTTTGAGTTTTCTCCATAAAAAATCCTAGCGGTTGCCTTTTCTTCCTCCTACTCCTCCTCCTTGCACGACCCTCTTCCTCTAGATCTCTACTCTCTCTCAGTCACCTCATCACAATCATTTGCCACCTCTTCTTTGGCCCTTCCTCCTTCACAGTCGTAGCCTTGTTGTAGGCCTTCCATCGTAGTTATAGCTCTTTAGTTGCCTCGATCTCTACTCTTCCTCTAGCCCTCTCTCGCCGTCGCGGCCTCGCCGTTGCTTGCGGCCTCACCTCTGCTCCCTTGCCCTTTTCTCCACCCTCCATCGTCTTCTTCAATGATTCTCACTCCTAGACATGCATGTGAGAAGAGTTGACCATGTGTCGGAAAATCCAACACATGTTGACCGTATGTCCAAGCGTGTCAGACACGACATAGAAGCTCCAAAAACATGTTCGTGCTTCATAGATGAAAATTGTAAGAATCATTCACCATTCATGACTGAAAAAACACAAATATACGGACGAAGATAATTTCTATCAATCATCATGATTATTGTACTATCTAAACATTAAATAGCAAAAGAGCTCATTGCAGCATTCTAGATCCACATATTCAACTATAATAAGAAATAAACAAGCTCTAGTAACATCAATGCGGTAGATTTGCCAGCAAATGCCAAATCTAGTAAGAAAGGAAACATGATCATTCAACTTCGCGACTTTGAAAAGTAAAGTGCTTCGACTCTCCCGCCAATTTGGTTCACCTTCAACTTGAACCATAAAATTGCGAAGTAGAATGAGTTTCGATTTTCTTACTGCTTTCGTTATCTTTTGACATGAACTGGAGAGTTATTGAGGAAAATGAGCTTCAACTATCTTGTTGTCTTCACCGAGTTTTGACATGATCCAAAAACTACAAAGTAATCGTGAAGTTTCAACAAAATTCAGAGATATAGAAGAGAAGGAGATGGAGAGCGTAGTTTTTTTTTCTTTTTCTTTTTTTTAAAAATCTCATTGCCCCTTTTTCGCCGAAATTGGATCGTCGACGAAATATCTTTCATTCAAATTCTTCTTCGATTTTTATTAAGAGGAGACTAGTTTTGTGGTGATTCCAGACAAATGTTGTATCGATGGAACACAAGAAACATATATATATTTGAATAGAATTTAATCAACAACATGATGATGCAAAAGTTTTCTTGGAATTTAATTGACAACAAAGTGCGATGATGAAAATATTATATCAGAATTTCATCAAGGACGAAGATCTATAAATTGCAATTAAAGTATGAAAATTGAAGGATATCTATATAGCGGAAATGATGAGTTTAAGAAAAGTAAAAATAAAGATGAATTTGCAAGAAAATTGAGTTCTTTAATTGATTGATTAGGGCACAAAAATGCATGGGAAAATTATCCAAAAAGTCCTAAACCTATTGCACAAATGTGGTGACTTCGTTTTAAATCTTTCAATTATTTTAATTTAGTGTTAAACTTATTGTATGATGGTCAATTCAACTCAAAACCTTTTAATTGTATCAATTTAGTCCTAACATTTTGACAATTTACCAATTTAATCCTAAATACAGTTCTTTTGGCTAATTTTGATAAGAAATCGCTGATGTGGCAACCGGTGCCTATGTGAATGATTTTTCATTTTTTTTAAAAGGTCAAATTTTTTATTATTTTTTATTATTGATTTTTTTCATTTCTTTTCTTGCTTTTCCTTTAAAAAAAAATTAGAAAATTGTCCATGTTAGCTCAAGCCACGCCACATAGGACGTCAACGCTGACCAAACCATTACAGTAGCAATTTTCAGCCAAAATTAGTTGGAAAAACTAAATTGACAATGTCTCAAAAGGTTTAAGACTAAATTGATAAATTGTCAAAAGGTTTAGGCCTAAATTGGCACAATTGAAAATTTTAAGATTGAATGGGTCTATTGTTAAGCGGTTTTTGGACTAAATTAATACAATTGAAAATTTTAGGACTAAAGTCATTGCGCAACAAGTTTAGGATTTTTTGGATAATTTTTGCAAGAATACAATCAATGGTTACAATTTTGGAAATAAATAAAATAAATAATGACGTTTACAATAAGTTGTGTTATTCACTAACCCCTATCATCTAGAAGACTTATCCACACAAAGGTAGAAAGTCCCTAAATTTGCGACAACAAAACATAACTATAGGGTTAAACCATGTTGAGATGTCCCGCGTGTCGAAATGCCTTAGACGTATTCGGGAGCTTGAGTAAATAGGATGATGCATGCTCATGAATATACATATATGCATGTTGGTAAAAAAAACTAAATGATACCGATGCATCAATAAATTATATTTCATACGTGTGTATTGAATAGGTAATAACCATGCATTCATGTGAGGTAGTTGCAAAAAAGGAAAGGCGTATGCTTCCGAATGTTTGTGATTGTTATGCTAGGGCAGGTGCGGAGGTGAACTCCTAATTTAGACTTAGAGATTTCACTTGCTAGGCTTCGGCTCATTCCTTTATTTTTAAAATATGTAGAATGACTATTCCCCCACCACCGCTTTTTGGAGCCCTGGCATACATTGAGTATGATTATGAGGAGGTTGTATTGCCTAATATTATTTTTACATATACTAAGTGACTACTATGGTGTGGGTCAATGTAGGACTTGCCAAATGGGTTCCTCACCACTATGTACCCTGATATGTGATCTTTGATGGTCACTAGGTGGATCCTTGTCACTATGTACCCTGGTATGTGATCGTTGATGGTCATTGGATATTTTTATCTAGTCATATCTCTCATATTATCTAATTTTATTTTGTATCAGACAGGACTCCAACATCTAATAAGATAAATTTTATTTTACCATGAGTTTTATCTAGACTACCAAACATTGTCTTACTCGTTATATCACACTCGAGATGATTCTATATATGCAAATAAGGCCAGACTGCTAGAAAAGGTAAATTTTTTTCCAAAACACTCAAAAGACATTGAAGACCCAAAGTCCCTTTTGAAGCCACGTACAACCTAAGCTTGTTTTGACAAAAATATGGAAACAAACTTAAAATATGCATAGAGTGGCCGAGACATCCATCATCAATGCACGATTGTTGTAAACCAATTTAATATGATGAGCAATATTTCCAATGTTACGTGTGTGAGATTGATATATAATTTTCGACTATTGTACGGAAAATAAAGCTAGGTACATTAAATTTTAAAACAATGGGACGGGTCTCTTCTATTTGAATGTCCATCTTTGTCTACATTTGATCACATAAAAAAAAATTAAAATATGCACGCAGCGGTTAAGACATCCATCATCAATAAACGACTATCGTAAACCAACTGATGAGCAATAATTTTCGATGTTAGGTGTGCAAGATTGATATATAATTGTTTGTTAAAGTGATGTGATCAAATGTAGACATAAGTGGACATTCAAATAATAGAAACCGGTCCCATCATTTAAAAATTTATTGTACCTAGCTTTATTCGTCATACAATCGACTTTGTTCTCTTCATTTCTCTTTTCAATCACATGGAGCTTAACAACAAGTGGATAGATCCCAAGCTTGAGGAACACCCTACTAACTTCATTGATCATGTTGTGGAAAGCGAACAATTGAACAATAAAATAGACAAAATAAAAAAATAAATTGGACACCAGATTTATATGAATAAGTCGTAGTGACTACTTCTATGAAGCGAGCAGTGATGAATTTCACTATAGATTAAATGATACATGGAGATTATAATTACACTCGAGTCACTCAAGCACTGTAAGTGTTTCCAAGCCTTAATTACACCAAATAACTCGGGTAGTGTTTAATTTTATAATTCCCCATGAAATAATTTCTCAATCTCACGAAATAATTATACACAAATTTTTACAACAAGAATTTAATTGACTTCAACACTAATAACTTCTTAGTGTAATTGCATAAACAAAACCAACAAAGTTTACCCGCATTGCCCAAGCACTTGTTTCGGTGCTTCTAGTCTTTTTCTTGCATCAACCACGCCATGTGTGTATATATATGGTAGATGCGGAAACTATAATGAAATTGAAATTGAAAAGAATAAAAGACCAAATTTTACGTGGAAATCCTTGCGGGAAAAATCATTGGAAGAGGTGAAGCAAAATCTATTATGGAAATCAAGGATTACAAAAGGTGGTTTCTAAAAAGCTTTGATTCTTTCTATCTCAACTTCTTATATATAGGCAAGAATCAAATCCAACGTAGGAAACCTCTTTTTAGGAAATCTTCTCCAACTAGGAAAACCATTCAATTAGGATACCCATTCAAAATATGAAACCTACTTGAATTAGGAAACTTTTCTTTTCAAGCTCAAACTTGAGACATATCTAACAATCTCCACCTTGTCTTGGCTTGAATTCTACATAAGCAATCAACAATCTTCTCCTCACATTAGAGTAAAACTCAATTGCAGCAAATATTAACCATGCTTGGATTTGGCGATAGGTAAAGGCTTCGTTAACATATCAATTGGATTGTTTTCTATACCAATCTTCAATACCTTAATATAACCATTAACAAGAATGTCTCAAATAAAATGATATGGCACATTAATGTGCTTTGTCTTCTCATGATACATTTGATAGCATTCTGATACTGTGATGGACAATAATTACTCCACGATCCACACTGAGCTCTCTAAATAAGCTTTTTGTTGACATCTAAATTTTAGCGACCTATTTAGTCATTCATCGTATTAAAAAAAAATCAGGGATTGATTTTAACTACTAAAAAAATTAATTAATTGCATAGTATGTAGTTTTAGGTACATTTATTTTTAATTTGCATTTATGGTGGGCCGGTGACAAATGGGTTCAAATTTATCCTTGAAGAGATTTTACGAATTTATTTGTGCGAAATTTCAAATTTAAGAATAATCTTTTTGTAATCCTGAATTGTATAAAAAACAAATATTATGTTTGGAAAAGCAAATATTACATTCGGAAAAAGAAATTTTTGTGAATATGAATATGGAAAAATTAAAACCCTAACTCGTGGCCTATAAATAGGTTAAATGCGTAGGATTTAGATGGGTCACACGTATTGAATACACGGCCACGTATACGGACGCTTCTCTTGGTCGAAGGGAAAAGGAAAAAAAGCCAAAAAGTGAAAAGAGAGGATTGGGAGGAGAAAAGTCAAAGTGTGCAGAAAGGGGGCAGAGGGAAAGGGACGTGAGAGAGGCAGGTGAGAGAGAAAAAAAAAAAAGAAAAAAAGAAAAGGAGAAAAAAGGGGCTGCATCGTCTTCTTCGGGGTACTCCTTTGCCAGAGACCCTTGCTGCCTGATCCCCTCGCTGGTGCGCCGGTCGCCACCGCCGTTCCGCCAGCTGCCGGAGTTCCGTCTCCTTCGCCCGCGAGCTCGCGTCGCTGGTCTGCCCAGGAGCCGCGCTCCCTCCTTCGAGCACCAGCGCCACCCAGCTCCGCCGGCCTCTGCTCCGTCACTGCCCGATCTGCAGCAGCCGCGACCCGACGCCCCTGCCGTTTCGCCTTCTGCTGCTGCCCGATGCCACCGGAGCCCTCATCGCCGGTCTGTTGCCCCGCCGAACGCCACGCCGATCCCTGCCGCCGCTCCTGCTGCGATTCAGCCCTCAGCCTGTCCTCGCGCTACCTCTGCTCCGACGCCCAGCGGATCCGCTTCGAGTCTCCTCCGAGCGAAGTTGCCCGCGAAGCCACCCTGCCGTTCCGTTTGCTGCCGGAGTTTCCTCTTCACCTGCAGCCGACGCCTCCGCTCCCGCTCGCTCGTCCGCGGCCGCACCACCGCGCTCCCAAACGCCACAACCGTCGCTGGTTGTAGCCCGTGCCGGCCCGTGTGCCCCCGCTCCGGACGCCGTTGCTCCACGACACCCACAGCCCGACGCCTCTCCTCAGCAGCCGAGCCCCCTGCCGCCGGGTTGCCAACGCCGCCGGTCCACCCTCGCCGGAGCCCCGACGCCGGTGACCCGTCACCTCCGGTGACCTACCACAAGCTGCCAGGCAAAAGGAAAAAAAAAAGAAAATGTTGGAAATTGTGATCCATTTTCCTAAAACTTTCTAGAAACTTCAAGATTGATATTATCTAAAATTGTTGAGAATGAAGGTTGTTAAATGAATATAAAAAATTCGTAGAAATCTCTAGAAGAAGAATGGATAAACTACAATCTAGAATTTCATTCCACATAAATCTAGAATATTATTACGCCTGTGGGACACCTCACTCCTCTTTAGAGGAGGATTCAAACCCGCCAAGGAAGGCTTTTATACTAAGGGATTTCACTTACTATTCACATTCAAAAGAGCCAGGGAATAATTTCCCCTGAGCTTTTGAGTAATATAATAATACAACGCAATCACAGTGAGCAAAGAAGCAGCTTACGGGTTTTTCTTTCCTTTCTTGAGTTTTCCTAGAGAAGACAGCTTCCCTCGAAGTTGCCCAGCTCTCGACTAATAATAAGTAGTCGGCCTTAAGCCTAACCTCAATAGTCCCTATAAATAGGAAAGATGGGGGAGCGTAGCAAAACAACAAATGTAAAAGAGTGATGGGAAAGATGGGGGAGCGTAGCAAAACAACAAATGTAAAAAAGTGAGAGGAGCATGAGAATATACTCTATATCATGAAGCTCCTCCACCAATACTTCCTTCAATTATTGTAAAAATACTTCCTTCAACTATTGTAAAACTATTTTATCCAACTAATGAAACTATTTCTCATATCACATGTTCTTTGTCCTTCAATTATCCTAGTTTATCCTTTGTCCATCAACTATAAATTATATCATACACTTGCACACAACGTCACTAACCAAAAACTACAACTAATATCAAAACCATGCTTCTGCATGCATCAATCCAAAATTTTTTAACAGAAAATCACTAGTTTGTTCTATTTTATTTTCTTTTTATTATTTCATTTTATTTTACTTTATTTGTATGTTTTTAGTACAATTGTTCCTTAATGTAAGAATGAGATTCTCGACACGAAATAGCCTCTCAAATTGGGGATTGTCAATCCAATTTTCGCTCTTGAAATCCGACTCGCAATCGATTGCAAAATTGTCAATCCAATCTCATGCTCGAGATTCGATTAACGATTTATTTAAAAATTGGCCAACCCGGTTTCATGCCCGAGATATGGTTCGCCAATTTTGTGGATATCAATATTATCTTATTTGATTTGCCGTCATGTTGATTGAATCAATTTTATTTTTATAAAAGGAAAAATCCAAAAAATATTTGAGTTAGGATTAGGTTTGTTTTAGAATATCTCTTGTTATCTTGCATATTTAGAGTAGGGATTTTATTTCGAATTTGAAAAAAAAATGCATTCATTTAGGATGTTAGTTTTAAATTTGAATTGCACATTTAATTATTTGGCAATTTTAATTTTGAATTTCATAAAAGAAAAAGAAAAAAATTAGAATTAAGACATTCTTTGCACGTTATTGCATATTATGATGGATTGTATGCTTATTAAGAAAATAAGAAATCATGTGCACGTCATATAGAATTAGGTGCATTTATGAAAATACACATCATTTAGTGATTGTTGCTAGGTTCATTTAATTAAAAATTGCCCATCATTAGAATTAGGTTATTTTGGTTAATTTAGATTGCATGTTCAAGAAGAAAACACAAAAAAAAAAAAAAAAAAAAATTACTTTACTCATTCATATAATTTAGGTCATATTGTCATGTCATATCATTTCATGTTAGATTAGTAACATTGCATTGCATATAGATTTGATTCTCATTAAATAAAGTGAAAACAAAAAATTGAGTGATTGCATGTTAATTATAAGTCATATCTAGGACTGTTGATATGAATTTTGATCTAACAACACAAATGATTTCGTTACTATGAGGTAAGTTCTACATTTTTTTTACTTGTTTTCTTGGGTGTTAAATTGGTGGTTTGTGCACTCGTGTGATCATTAAAATTAATTCAAGCTGCTTGCAAAATATTTTTTTTTGAAATAAAAAGAGAAAGGCAGATCAAAGGACGTTAGAGAAATCCAACGTAATCAAGTCCCTGTACCCAAAATCTTTGGTTCGTAGAAGTGAAATAATTCTCCTATTATTTTACTTAGATATCCAATCAACCTACCGTAAACTGATTAGTAGCGACTCTCTTTTACATGCTAGATATTTGAACCTAAATCGTGAATTAGTATGGGTTTGGGAGAGCTTGAGCTAAATCTAGGCTTAGCAATCCATTAGTCTAATTTTAGGTGGTGCACCCGAAATTTTGGTCTTGACACTTTTTAACAATATGGTCTCTTTAACCACTTTTGCAATAGCCATATACTTTGCTTCTGTAGTGGACAAAGCTACTGTTTGTTGTAAAGTAGCTTTTCAATTGACTACACAACCTCCAATAGGAAAGATGTATCTGGTCAAAGACCTCAGCTTATCAAGGTCACTAGCATAATCGGAATCAACATTTTCTGTTAGAATGTCACCAGTTTTCTCAAACTCTAAACCAAAATTAGAAATACCTTTCAAACATCTCAAAATCTACTTCACAGGCCTTACTAATGAACTTTCTTGGGCATGATAAATATCTACCCGCCGCTTCAATTGGTCGTTGACCGTCACCATGGTTAGTGACTGGCCAAAGAAGAGGAAGACAAAAATAAAGAAAAGAAAAAGAATAAAGAATAAAGAATAAAAATATAAAATAATGTAAAAATCAATTTTTAAATATAAAAACAATTAAATTATATTTTAAAAAATAAAATAATACAAAACATTGAAAAAGACTGCATGAGATAAAAAATTTTCCTATTGAATAGTAAAAATATTTTCCGCTTCTTTTAGATTTTAATTGAACACTAAAAAGTAATTACATTTTCCTAAAAAATGGCTTTTTGAAAAATATCTTTCAGGAATGCTCCATTTTCCATGAAACGAATGGAGCCTTAGATAGGGAGAAGATGAATCCAAATCCCCCAAACTTGAATCTAGGCAATCATTGACCATCTCCCGATAACCTTTGACTTTGGGCTTACGTCGACCATAACTGGAGTGACTAGTATTGAGAGAGACGAAGAACACTAGAAATGAGGGAAACATTGGAATTTGAAAATATTATGTACTGATCCTAAGAGAAATTTTCGAGAGTACCATTTTTTTCGGTCAAAAGAAAATTTTCGAGAACACCGAGAAGCCAAAGAAAGGACGAGTTGCCTTGGACTCTAAGCTTAGCCAATGCTAGCTTTGAGTCAAAGTGATCCATAAATTTGTTATCGAAACACTACAATTTTCACTTGAAAGACATTGAAGACCCAAAGTCCCTTTTGAAGCCACACAGAGTCGAACATTGTTTTGATAAAAATATGAAAAAAAAAAAAAAATTAAAATATTCGTGAAGCGATTGAGGCATCTATCGTCAATGCATGACTGTTGTAAACCAAAAAAAAAAAAAAAACAATAGGTAATAATTTTTTATGTTTGGTATGCAAGATCGATATATAAATGTATGTTAATGTAATGTGACCAACTATAGACATAAGTGGACATTCAAATAACAAAAACCTGTCCCATCAAATTCATATTAATGAACCCAGCTTTATTTGCTAGACAATCGAGCTAGTTCTCTTCATTGCCTTATTCAATCGCGCGGAGCCCAATATCGAGTGGATAGATCCCAAACTCGAGGAATACCTAACTTATTTCATAGATCCCAATGCATCTTCATGGCCTAAGATGCTCTCTTTGTCCCAAGGGAACATCATATAAGTGGGATCAATTTTTCTTTTGTCCCCGTGTATAATCACACGTGCATAAGAGTACAATACAGATTTTCCCTCCTAACATCGCAGGAATGTTTCCTTGTTTATTTCTTCAAGGCAGTAGAAGCTGCTGCTTTCATTTCGAGCAAAGCATCCTCCAAGCACTTGGCCAGGAAATCAGGGTCGGGGATGATGTCCTTGGCCACCAGAATCTGCATGTCCGCCCTTCCCGCATAGCTCACCATGTGCATCGTGAGTGCCTGCATATGCCGCATCTCAAACAGCCCACATCAGTCCTGATAAAGATTTCATTCCAGATACCGCAGAAAAAGAAGGAAAAGAGAGACGTTGAGGCGCGAGTATTTTGGAGCCTTACGTGGGGAAAACCCGAGGTGTTCGTCCTTATGTACGTGATGGGGTTGCCCCTGACCGCGATCTCCTCGTGCGGGCCGAACACGTTCGAGATGCTGAACGTGGTGTTGCAGGCGATCCTGTAGTTGAGCAGGCTCGAGGCCTGCATCAGCAAAAACAAATATAGATTGCGCGTTAGTCAGCATAGTGTCGTTCTGTTTTCTGACTTGCAGAAGCGCGAACTTATCCTTACACGTGCTCCTAGATAAGTCGTGGCCATATCCCCGATTTTGTAGGAGAAGTGAGCCTCCAGGGATTTCTTCTTCCGGTCAATCATCGACTTAGCTTTTCTCACGGGCAGAAGTACAGCGCAAGCGCCATAACTGGCTAAGACCGAGGACACTTAAGCCGCCATAACTTTAAAATTGACACTGGAGTTTTTTGAAGTTAAATGGGACACTTGCCGTTTTGAAGTTAAATGGGACACTTAAGTGCCACTCCGGCGAAGATCCGGCCAAATGGCTTACGTGGCGATTTTCCCGAGCTTGGTCCAAAACGGCGTCGTTTTGCACGCCGACGTGGCGGAGAAAATGCAAAAACGACACTGTTTTCGTGTCTACGTGTAAATAATAATATAAAAAATTAATTAAATTAAATTTAAAATATTCAAAAAATTTAAAAAATAAGAAAATTTTAAAAATTTTAAAAATTAAGAAAAATTTAAAATTTAAGAAAATTTTAAAAATTTTTAAAAATTAAGAAAATTTTAAAATTTTTTTAAAAAATTAAGAAAAATTAAAAAATTTTAAAAATTAAGAAAAAAAAAAAAGGGGGTGGAGGTCGAATGGGGCGGCTCCCTTGCCGCCGCCGCCCCCCCGCCGTCTCCGGAAGGGCCGGCGACGGAGGGGGAGGGTCGGCCGGGGTCGCCGGCCCCGGCCGACCGACGGCGAGGGCCGCGAGCCCTCGCCGGATCGTGGCGAGGGCCGCGACCTCGCCCTAGATCCGGGCGAGGGCTCGCGGGCCCTCGCCGCCGGCCGGCCGACCCTCCCCACTCCGTCGCCGACCCTTCTCGGCGGCGGCGAGGGCCCGCGACCCCTCACCGGATCCGGGCGAGGGTCGCGGCCCGCGCTAGATCTAGGGCGAGGGTCGCGCCCGCCCGAGATCCGGCGAGGGCTCGCAGCCCCGCCGTCGGCTGGCCGGGGGTCGGCAACCCCGCCGACCCTCCCCTCGTCGCCGGCCCTTCCCTGGCGACGGCAGGAGGCGGCGGCGGTGAGGGAGCCGCCCGTTCGACCTCCCCCCCTTTTTTTTTTAATTTTTTTAATTTTTAATTTTTAATTTTTCTTAATTTTTAATTTTTTAATTTTTCTTAATTTTTAAAAATTTTTAAAATTTTTCTTAATTTTTTAAAATTTTAAAATTTTTCTTTTTTTTAAAATTTTTTTGAATATTTTAAATCTAATTTAATTAATTTATATATTATTATTTACACGTAGACACGAAACGACGCCGTTTTGGACCAAACTCGCCGGAAAATTGCCACGTCGCCCATTTGGCCGGATTTTCGCCGGAGTGGCACTTAAGTGTCCCATTTTACTCCGATATTGACACTTAAGTGTACCATTTTAAAGTTATGGACTTAAGTGTCCCTCCGCTGCAAGCTTATGGCACTCCAAAGGTGTCCCAACCTCTTTTCTCACGTGTTCGAGAGGGTCGCCGCAGCCTTCGTGGTAGCGAACGGGGAGGAGGAGAATCCCAAATTTGTTGCCCCACCGTAGTCCCGGTCGCCTTCCATCAAATTGGTTAGTTCCTGGTTAATACCAACAGCACACTTCAATTCAATCAACTTCAGTTAAAAGGCAAAAAAAAAAAAAAAAAAAAAATTGAGACTCGCCCCGCAATCCCGGTTGTTCTCGCAAGTTAACAGCCGCCACTCCCGTTAGTCGAGTCCCTTCCCGCACAGCTGACAAAGGCAAATGAGCATTTTAGTCAGTCGAGATTCATCGCCCTTGAATTGACAAAAATGGAGTGAATCATCGGAAATGCTATTCCTTTTTTACCGTTGGGACATCGGTGGTCCAAGTATTTGAAGAAGCCGGCCGATATGATCCCGAAGAGAACATCGTTAATGGTCTGCATTTGCAGCAATGAATGAGATTCATCATCTGGAAGCTGAGTGCATCAAAATGCATTTGTAATTATGAAATACAAGAAATCCCAGCCGAGAGAGTAGTGCACTCGCCAGGGTCAGTCGACCCTCGGGTCATTCAAGCAATCCCAGCCGGCCCTTAGGATTGGCAACAATGCTTGGGATTTACTTCAATTTGTTATAGGTGTACTAGTTTTGTTTTTTTTTTTTTTTGTAGTGTTAATGAAATTTAACGGAAATTAATGCAAGGTATATTTGTGACAAATATACCAGTTTAAAGTTTTTAATAGTTAAAAAATTAGTTTAGATAAATTTATAATAGTTTGGGGTTTTTTGGGCAAAAAATTGGTTTTTTGGTAAATTTGTTGTAATTGTATTTGTTTGGAGTTCTTCGTAATATTAATCCTCTTAAATATGATTGTTTTGTGTTACTAAAAATTATAAACATGCCATGTCTCCATTATATCATTTAACTACGATTTATCAGCCCGTTATACTTTATTTTAATGAAAATTTTAATTTGAACAAAAATATTAATAGGAATCACATTGAAAAAAAGATTGTGCATAAAGTAAAAATTGAACATATTGGAAAAGGGGATATGTTTACTAAAAGTATTAAAATTTGTCGGAAAGTGTAATTGAATCCTAATACTTATAAAAAGTGCAATCAAATCCTAAAATTGATCAAATTACTATAATTGAGTTTTTCTATTAACTTCGTCCATTTAAACTAACTGAAAATAATGACGTGGCTTTTTTAAATATTTTTTTTCTCTTTTATGTGCTGATGACATGGCAAAAACATAGAACACTAGGCTCAAACAACGTTGTTTGGGATTTAATACTAATTTTTTAGTCATGTTTAATTAAATTAAATAAAAAATATTTATAAAAAAGCACAAATAAAAGAGCCAAGGCAAGGGCAGAGGCCCTGCCGCCGGCCACCCCCGTCATTGGAAAGGGCCAAATGGGGTGGCGGCGGCAAGGGCCTACTGCCCTTGCTAATAACTTGATTTTTTTCCTTTTTATAAATACTTTTTGTTTTATTTAATTAATATTTTGGTTAAATAAATTATAATTTAAGTCACATCATTGCCATGTAGGAGGGAGAAAATATTGAAAAAGTCACATCAAATTTTTTGTTAGTCTAAATAAAAAAAGTTAAAAGAAGAATTCGATTGTAACGATTTAACAAATTTTAAGATTTGATTATATATAAATTTTAGGACTCAATTGTATTTTTATAACAAATTTTTGACTTTTTTGTGGACATATCCCCATAAAAGTATTGAATCTGCGGTGCTATTATTCTTTTTGGGCGATAAACATGTAAAACTTTCGAACTGACCGCATTTGCGACCGCCGACTTGACCGCTTTCATGTCCTCCAGCAAAAACTTCGCCGTGGCCAGCTTCCTCGGCCAGAGTTCCACCCCTGCCCCACCGCTCACCGGCGTCCTCCGATCACTCATCCACATGCTCTGTAGCACGAACTCCACCACAAAGACCAATGTGAACCACACCACCCCCAACACCCCCACTACTGCCTTCCACCACTCGCCACCGCCACCCCTCCTCCTCTTAGCCGATGACGGAGGACCGATCGTCGGCAGCGCCTTGGGGTCGTCCACCCGCTGGCACAACGCCAGGAACATTGACATCAGCGAGATCCCATCGCCGAGTGCATGGTGAATCCGGAACACCATGCAGCGGTGCGCCATCAGGAGGTGGACGTCCCACAGGGGCTTGTCGTCGCCTAGGAGCCCCGGTGAGTCGGTGGACAGGTCGCCGAGGTACTCGTTGACTGCTGCCTCGTCAGAGAGGCCTTCGGCGATGGGGGCGTGGACTGGGACGACATGGCGGTCAATGTCCACATGGGTCCTCCTCCAATGCTCTCGGCCTGCGGAGTCCCGCACCATGAGGCTGCAGAACCTGGGGTGCGTAAACATGGGGGAGCTCTGGATCGCCGACTTGAGGGCGTCAACGTCGAGGGGTTGCTTCATGCCGATGGCGCTGTAGATCACTAGGTTCATCTCCTTCTGCAGGAACAGGCGCCCTCCCGGTGTCATGGGCTCGTCGGAGCCGTTCTCTGGGGACCTCATGCCTGCGTGAAGATCGAAAAGGAGGGAATCTTCAGTACGGTTGGGATGGCGAGAAAAAACAACAGTGCTGGCGGCTCGTATGAAGCTAGTACTTCTTGAATGGATAAAAACACGAATCAGAATCTAAAGGAGTAGTCTATAAATCGAAACTCTTGTCCGTGAGGTGGGGAAGGGGGAAGTAGTGCGAGAGTGTTGGATTTGGAATTTTCAGGCGCGATTGCGCGAGGCTCTCTGGCATTCGCTTGAGAATATGTTGGCTGCACCTGTTGAGAGGCCTTAGCTGGAAGAAGAGACGGGGAGAAAATATATACACGTGCGGTTTGTTTTCACGCAGCGAGAGGCGCTGGTGTGAGCATCATTTCGCCAAGCATTTATTAATTCGATGGTCTCTTCCTAGAAAACGACAGCTAAAAGAGGCTCTAACACTTGCATGAAACATTACATCGTCGGCATGCGAACAAGTCTGCTTTGTGAACCTTTAAAAGGTGTAATCAAAGATCAAACCATTCGATACGATTCCAGCTTTCCAGTTGTTTTGTATATGAATTTCATTAAGTCAAATCTGGTTCGGTATCTCTTATGTCATTCTCTTTGTATCCAATGGACCATTTGGACATCGGCAATCTTTCGTGGTCTTGCTTTAGTTAGGCATATTTATATGCTATAAGATGAATGGTGCCGCATGCTTGATTGTAGATAGTCAAAGTGAAGATCCGAGCACCTCGTCCTTTCGTCTCTTAGGATTTTCTTTTGTTTTCAAGACTCAGATTTGTATTGAATGCACAGGACGGGGAAAAGTATCAAAAAGCCCTAAACCTATTGGCATATTCAGTCCCTAAACTTTTCAATCGAACAATTCGGTCCTAAACCTTTTAATATTGATACCAATTCAGTCAATCCGGCCAATTTTGGCCGTAAATGCCGCCGACGTGGCAATTTTTATGATTTTTTTAATGATTTTTTAGAATTTTTTTATTAATTTTCATTAATTTTTTCTTAATTTTTATTAATTTTTTTCCTTTTCTTTCTGCTTTCTTCTTCGCGGTTGCTGGCGAGCCTCACCGGAGGCTCGCCGCCGCCGGGTGAGGGTCGCGAAGCCCTCACTTGCCGCCGGTGAGGGTCGCGCCCCGCCCGCCTCCTAGAGCCGTCGCCGAGGTGGCTTCGCCGGATCCGGGCGAGGCCAGCTCGCCGCGGGCCTGGCGAGGCCATGTCGGCCATCGCAAAGGTGGAGTCGCGAGGGCTTCACGGCCCTCACCGGCAACCACGAAGAAGAAAGCAGAAAAGAAAAGAAAAAAAGAAAAGAAAAAGGAAAAAATTAATAAAAATTAATAAAAATCATAAAAAAATTCAAAAATCATAAAAATTGCCACACGCATTCGGCCACCGGCCGACGTCCACGTCGTTGGCCTGCTAAAATTGGCCGAATGGACTGAATTGATACCAATATTAAAAGGTTTAGGACCGAATTGGTCCAATTGAAAAGTTTAGACCAATTGGTACTACCGCAATAGGTTTAGGACTTTTTTTGGTACTTTTACCCACAGGACAAGTAAGTAACAACTAACTTTTTAGATCAAAACAAGCCAACCCAAACTCAACGGTAGCCATCATTGAAGCCGCATTTTGCCTTTGGAAGTTGTAGTCAAAATAGGACCGGATAAACCGAGATATAAAATATTTTCTATGTCGTATCCACTATTTGGTTAATAGTAATAATAAAATTGGAGAGTTTCATACCATATTATGTCCATTATTTGGTACAGACTTGAAAATACATAAATGGAAATTGTAAGAATCTCTCACAATTCATAGTTTAAAAACATAAATGTACGGATGAAGATAACTTCTATCAATCATCATAATTATTGTATTATCTAAATCTTAAATAGTAAACGAGCTTTATCAATCAATCCATGATTATTGTACTATCTAAATATGAAGTAGCGAAAGAGCTCATTGCAGCATTCTAGATCCACACATTCAACTATAATAAGAAATAAATAAGTTCGAGTAACATCGACGTGGTACATCTACTAGCAAATGCCAAATCTAGTAAGAAAGGAAACATGATAATTCAAATTTGTGACTCCGAAAAGTATATTGCTTTGACTCTCTTGCCACTTTTGTGCACCTTCAACTTGAATCATAGAGTTAAGAAGCAGGATGAGTTTCGACTCTCTTGTTGTTTTCATTGACTTTTAATGTGAACTAAAGAGTTACGGAGGAAAATGAGCTTCAACTCTCTCGTCATCTTCATGGAGTTTTGATGTGATCCAAAAAATATGAAGGGATTGTGAAGCTTCAACAAAACTCAGAGATACAAAAGAGAAGGAGATGGAGAGCATATATATTAAATCTTAGTGCCCCTTTTTTCGCCAAAATTGGATTGTAATAAAATATCTTTCACCAAAATTCATCTTTGATTTTCATTAAGAGGAGACGAGTTTTGTGGTGATTCCAGACAAATGTTGTATCAATGGAACAAAAAAAACACATATACTTCAACGGAATTTAATCAACGATATGATGATATAAAAAGCTTTGCCAGAGTTTAATTGACAACAAAGCACGATGATAAATATACAACATTGAAATTTAATCAACGATGAAGATTTGTAAACTACAATTAAAGTACGGAAATTGAAAGGTATTTATATAGCGGAAAAGGTAAGTTGCATAAAAGTAAAAATAAAGATAAATTTGCAAGAGCATTGAGTTCTTCAATCGATTGATCACGACTACAAAGAATAGGGGGAAAATTGTCCAAAAAGTCCTAAACCTATTATATGGCAACCAATTTAGTCCTAAACTTTTAGTTGTGTTAATTTAGTTTCAAACTTATTGTACGATAGTTAATTCAGTTTGAAACTTTTTAATTGTATCAATTTAGTCCTAACATTTTGACGATTTACCAATTTAATCATAAAGCTTTTGATAAATTATAGTTCTTCTGGCTAATTTTGATAGAAAATTGCTAATGTAATGGTCTAGTCAATGCTAGTCAACCTATGTGATAGGGCTGGTGCCGATGTGAATGATTTTTAAATTAAAAAAATCAATTTTTTGTTATTTTTATTGATTTTTTCATTTCTTTTCTTGCTTTTCATTTTAAAAAGATTTAAAAAATTATCCATGTTAGCTGAGGCGGCGCACATAGGATATTTAATGCTGACCAGACCGCTAGGTCAACAATTGTGGGCAAAAATTAGCTGGAAAAACTATATTGGTAATGCGTTAAAAGGATTAGGACTAAATTGGCACAATTGAAAAGTTTAGGATTGAATTGTCAAAATATCAAGTGGTTTTTGAACTAAATTAGCACAATTGAAAGGTTTAGGACTAAAGCCATTGCACAATAAGTTTATGACTATTTGGACAATTTTTGCAAGAATAGTGTGGCTATTTATAACCCATAGTCAACGGTTACAAATTTTGAATTAAATAAAATAAATAATGACAATTATAATAAGTTGTGTTATTCACTAATCCCTATCATCTAGAACACTTGTCCACATGAAGTTATAAAATCCCTAAATTTGTGACAACAAAACATATCCGCATAGGTTAAACCATGTTGAGATGTCCCGTGTGTCGAGATGCCTTGGAAGTGTTTGGGAGCGGAGTAAATAAGATGATACATGCTCATGAATATACATATATACATGTTAATAAAAACCAAATGATACTGATGTATCAAGAAATTATATGCATACGTGTGCACTAAATAGGTAATAACCATGCATTTGTCTGAGGTACTTGCAAAGAAGGTAGGGTGTATGTTCATGCCTTGATTATGTTGCTCCGAATGTTTATGATTGTTATGGCAAGGCGGTTGTGAAAGTGAACTCCTATTTTAGATTTAGAGATTTCACTTGTTGGACTTCAACTCATTCATTTATTTTTAGACATGTAGAATGGCCATTCCCCCATCACTGCTTTTTGGAGCCCTCAGCACACATTGACTATGATTATGAGGAGGTTGTATTGCCTAACATAATTTTATATATATCAAGTGTACTTCTACAGTAAGGGTTGATGTAGAACTTGCTAAATGGGTTCCTCATTAGTATGTAACACAGTACATGATCTTTGATGGTGACTAGTTGGGATTGCTTAGAGGCTTTGATGGTCCTCTTGGTTACATTGCCGAGGAGCTGATGTTGGGGGAGGTTATCGATCATTGGATGTTAGATTGATGTTGTACAAGTAGGCTTTTGAGGGCAAGGGTATGGTGGAGGAGATAGGAGTTACCAACCCTTCCTAGGTGTTCTATATTATGAGGTGTTTGTAAGTGATGCATTGTACGTTAACAAGTATGTAAGGTCATTATATTACTTGTTTAATTATTTTGTTGTGCCTCTGCTTGCGAACAAATTAATACGAAAGAAAGTAGTATGACACATGTAGTGTTTGATGTATCGGGGTGTCACAAGGGTCAACGACGACACGATGAAGGTGAGATCTGAGAGGTGAGGTGAGAACGAGAGGCCTACAACGTGAGAACGAGAGCTAAGGCCCGAGGCAAGTTGAGAAGGCAAGGCAAAAGTTGAGGCGAAAGTGAGAAAGGGAGACAATTTGAGGCGAGAGGTGAAGAGGGGCGAGAGAGGGAGGTGAGAGATGCGGGAGAGTTGAGAGTTGTGGGACCGAGAAGCCTAGGGTTTTGCTCTTTGCCTCTATTAGCTTAGAGAAAAAAATTGCCACCCCCCCCAAAAAGAAAAGGAAATATTTCTTGTCTAGTCAACTCAGTTCTACATAAGGAATTGAGAATTCGCAGTTTCAAGTTTTGGGAATTGGGAACCACACAAAACAAGCCAATTTGGTCCGGTTCTTGAGTTGGATTGACCAATGTTCATGCCTAGCCACGCCTTTGTGTCAATTGCTCATTATTGATGATTTTGCCGATCAACTTCTCAAATCTTTATAAACACTCTTGTTGATGATTGATGTTGTCATTGACTTCCTTAGCGAGTTATCATCTCTTTAAGTTGTCAATTGTTTTGTTCATTGTTGACCAAATTCTACTATTGTATATTAAGTCTAATGCTTGTGGATAATAACCAAAAAGTTGGTTAGTTTTTGGTGTCCACGCCCTCCTCCGCTACTTCATTATTATTTACTTGTTTTTTTTTTTTATTATTAGTCCTTTTTTAATTTTTTTTTTTTCTTATTCCATTTATTTTTTTAATCCCTTCCACCTTTACTTAACAAAAATTTATTAAATAATAAATTATACTAATATATCCAAAATATTTAATATATATATATACACACACATACATACAATTATAAACATACAAATTCAATTCTCTTTTGATATGCTCCTAAAAAGGTCTGATTTGGGTGAACTCTTCCTCAGCTAATGAAGAGATCTCAATTGAATTTGCACACTTGAAATTGAGAACAATTTTGTAAAGAAATAGCGCACTTGTCTCTTGAGAAGAGATGGGACATATGCTTCATATCATTTCGTTGAATAGTTGGCTCAACTACTTGTTGTTTGAAGAAATCCCTAGCTTCAATTGGTATCTTTTCATGAAAAGCGAAAAACAAATCTAGTTTTTAACTAAGTTTTTGAATACCTGTCATGAATAGGAACAAATAAAAACAATAATTTTTTTAGTTATTTTGAATTTTATTTTCTATATTAGAAATCAAATATTATTTATATATAATAATTATTTGAATTTTATTAATATAAGGATTTTTTATTTAAGAATTTTATTTTTTTGTTTTTGTATCATAAATGTAAAAAACTATATCCAAATTTATCCTATCTTCTGTGGAATATTTTTATCCAACCATATCCCTCTTATTATCTAAATATATCTTGGATTCAACAAGACTCATACATCTAATAAGATAAATAATATTTTACCATGACTTTTATTGAGACTAACAAACATTGTCCTACTAGTTATATCGCATTCAATGAGTCCTTAAATGCAAAAAGGCCGGACGCTAGAAAGGGCAAAACTTAATGCTTGTAGCCTATCCACAAGAAATTAGACACGCTAATTCTACTATTAGCACTTTGAAAAATTTACGAATCTTCACTTATATATACTGAAAAAGCTGAGTCATTGGGATTGCTCAAGAAATAATTAGATCTATTGTCAGTACAAGAATAAAATTTGCAAGAACTTGATTAACCTGATCCCCAAATTCACCCGTAATAAATCCATTTATAACCACAAGGACAACTTTTTTTACATTGTCCTTGAACTTACTAATGATTTTTAGAAGATGAACTCATTAGATAATGATTAAGTGTTCAAAAGAAACTTGCATAAGGCCCTACTTATATTCGAGCTTGGTCCGCAGTCATATATGAGGCCGGATCAACGTCATGCAACAATCGAGCTGTCAAAGAATCCACAACACCAAGGGTTGCATGACTCGGGGAATCTAGACCCTCGCAAACCCATATGCTCGGCAACCAAGACCCGCGATTGATGACCTAGACACTCAAACCCAGACCCTTGGCAACCCTTGGCCACCCTCATCAACCGTTGGGAACCGTCGGTGAGACGAGCACAACCGTTAAGTGAACCATCAAACCAGCGACCGAATCTGAACTTAAATAGCAAGAAGATGAGCAGCGAGGGAGAAGATGAACCCAAATCCCGCAAACTCGAATCTCGGCAATCGTCAACCATGTCCCGATGACCATTAACTTTGGGCTCACGTGGACCGGAATTCAAAGTGACTGGTGTTGAGAGGGACGAAGAACAATAGAAATAGAGGGAAAGATAGGAAATAGGAATTCGAAAATGTTATCTGCTGACCCTAAGAAAATCTTCGGGAACACTACAAAGCCAAAACAAGGAGGAATTGCCTTGGGCTCTAGGCTTAGCCAATGGTAGCTTTGAGTTGAAATGATCCACAAAAATTTTACAAAACACTACAATTTTCACTCAAAAGACGTCGAAGACCCAAAGTCCCTTCTGAAGCCACGTACAGCCTGAGCTTGTTTTGACAAAAATATGGGAAAACAAAAATTAAAACATGCGTAGAGCAGTTTAGACATCCATCATCAATGCACGACTATTGTAAACCAACTAAATATGACGAGCAATAATTTTTATGTTAGGTGTGCAAGATTGATATATAAATTTCGACTGTTGTACAAACAAATAAAACTAGGTACATTAAATTTTAAAATAATGGGCAGGTTTCTTTTATTTGAATGTCCATTTTTGTACATATCTGATCACATTGAAAAAAACAAAATAAAATATGCGTGTAGTAATTGAGACATCCATCATCAATGCACGACCGTTGTAAACCAACTAAATATGACGAGCAATAATTTTCGATGTTAGGTGTGCAAGATTGATATATAAATTTCTGACTGTTGTACGACAAATTAAACTAGGTACATTAAATTTTAAAATAATGGGGCAGGTTTCATTTATTTGAATGTCCATTTTTGTCCATATTTGATCACATCGAAAAAAAAATAAAATAAAATATGCGTGTAGCAATTGAGACATCCATCATCAATGCGCGACTGTTGTAAACCAACTAAAGATGACGACCAATAATTTTCGATGTTAGGTGTGCAAGATTGATATATAAATTTTGACTGTTGTACGACAAATTAAATTAGGTTCTTGCAGGGCCGATAGAGACTCCATTTAACTTAGGTTAATCTCGGCAAAGCACTCTTACGTCAAGATAACCCTTCTTTGAAACACTTTGGTAGTGCTCTTGAGTCGAAAACCAAAATAATGAATCAGAGCACATGGAGCCATCTCCTTATTGGCAAGAAAAGATGGCAGACTAACCGATATTTCGATCGCTTAATGAAAGAGCCCAATGCAAAAAAAAAAAAGGCATGTTGGGTCTTGAACCGCCTTCGAAATCATTTTGATAATAATCAGTTTGATCTGTTTTACCGAGAAGGTCTACGGTTCGAGTCCGTACATTAAATTTTAAAATAATGGGGCGGGTTTCATTTATTTGAATGTCCATTTTTGTCCATATCTGATCACATTGAAAAAAATAAAATAAAATATGCGTGTAGCAATTGAGACATCCATCATCAATGCGCGACCGTTGTTAACCAACTAAATATGACGACCAATAATTTTCGATGTTAGGTGCCAAGGTGTGATCGGTCCCCTGCCCGGATTCCTTCTCGCGCAAAAACCTGGCGTCGACGCTCGCGCCCACAAGTGCGTCTTTCCTCGATATCTCGTTCGTTGATTCTGATTGTCGCCTTTGGTACTTAGGCGTTTCCGGTTGGTTGCTGACAACCGGGTTTTGCGGTTTCTTCTAGTTTTGCTGGCGTTTCCAAGCCCTAATTCGATCCATTTCTTCCAGATGCGAAACGATTGAAGTGTTGCAGTTTGGTCCATCTTTAATCCGAATTTTGATATTAGGTTTAGGAATTGTGTGGATTGAACGGGAACATGCAGAGAGAATTGGGTGCTGCAATCTTGTTCTGTTGTACATTGGAAGAGAATGGGAATTGCTGTCATTTTGTTATTTTGTCAGGCATTCGTTCTTATATTGACGCAGCATTACTGAAAATTGTCTGTGTTTTCAATAAAAACTGCGTCATCTTGGTGGGACTGTAGTGTTTGTAAGTCTAGAAGACTGTTTTCGTGACTTAAAAAGAGAAGATCCTAGAAAAATCTATTATTTAGTCTCGTTATGATGATTCCTCCTATGTAGTTGAAGGTGGTATTCACTTGTGTTTCTTGATTTTCATTCAAGGGACAAGCTTGAGCTGAAAGCTATTAAAGATGGTACGAAAAGCTACGAAGCACTAGAGAGGAAGGCTGCCTTATATGATAAGCTAGTTAAGGAGAGCTCTCTGATGAGGAGGACCAGGAAAATATTGTGTGGATTTCTTTCGCAAGAACGTTGAGCAGGATGAGTCACAGCAGCCACAAGGGCATGACATGCCTTCCTCAGAAGTGCCGGAAGATGGGGATAACGAGGCCTCGGTGTTATTTGAGACAAAGTTTGCAGGACCTGGTCGAACAGTTGGAACAATGGATAAGGATGAACATAAGCGTTTTGTGAGGTAGGACTAGACCTTTTTCTCCTTTTTCCAATGCTATCTGGATTGAGGCATTTTCCATGTACGGACTTTGTCATTTTTGGTAAATATCAGCTTGAAAAATGATGAAAATATATCATCCATTCCTAACGACGATGATGATGTCGACAACAACATATATGTTTGGTTCATGCCTTGCATACTTGCTCATTTATTTTATTCATGATCAATTACAGGGAAGTACATGAAGAGGTGAATCAAGCACGAGAACAGGTGTCTGAGCTCAAAATGCGCAGACAAATGCAGGCAGAGGCTCGGCGTGAGAAACTGAAGCAGGCTTATCTTTCGGAAGCAGCTGGACAAATTGAAGGCTACATCAGGTACAGAACAAAAAATGACTATTTGGAGAAAGACATATCTTGCTTGTGCATGTGATAGATTTCCACTTGCTTAAGATAAAAAAATGAAAACTTCATAAAGATCATCTCGATGTAGTTTTTGTATTATTTAAATTCTCTACTAATTCGATTGTGTACCATTGTCTTGTATTATTGTTTCATCTCATTTTCTTTATGGGCACACATGATTATATAGATTTTCTTATGGTTACTCATGATGATATAGTAGCATAGTGTCCTTATTACCATTGAGCCCAACTTAGGCTCTCCTTGTTGAACAAGTCCATCTCGCTTATCTATTGTGCCATAGCAATCATTTGTGAAAATTTTGAATTTAGAGATTGCTAAACGTAAATAAGAATGCAAATTTCCATCAAACAATATATTCAGAGTACAATAACACATGTAGAAGATCAATTAAATGCAATGCATTTCTCATGCTCACAAGAAACTCCCTTGACGTTGCTCAACAACACTAAGGCTCACAATGCTCGGCATCTACACACTTCACTAATTCTTCTTTTGCAAGCTCCTATAACTTTTTTTTAGTTTTGTAAACCATGAAAGACTACCTTTATTTATACTAGTTGTAAAATCCTTAGCTCTTGGATAGAGAGGGCCGCACGGATGTAATTCATGCTTGGACACAAAATGACACATAGCAATGGAGAGCTGAAATTTGATGGCTTTTGATGAAAGCCAAGACCTAGAAAGGTTCCTTTCACATTGTGAATGATCCTCTTATGTTTAGGCAAGTCAGTCGTCTTTGTTTAAATTCCCCTCAACACCAACTCCTTTTAATTTATCACCATACCAAGTTGTTCCCTAGGTGTTGCTAATCATGAAAAAGACATCCTGATTAACGTGGCAGCAATTTGGCATACTGTCTCTATCGATATCATCTTTATTCCTCCCTCAAGTATCATCTTCTGGTCAGTGGACTTCTACATGTTTTATTTGGGCAGAGACTTCTAAGAGTTCAGTGGAATGGCTACACAATAGAGTAGTATCAAGCAGTTGATCACTTTTTGTAAGTCTCTTGGCATATTCAAAACGTTAGTCAAGAGAGCAGTCTTGAGTGGTTAAAACTTGTCGTAGGTCTCTCATCAATTGTATTAGCCATCGCTGCTACTCTGTACTGTACCTAGTTAGTTGTTAAGGATACAGTGGACTGTCTTTTGGCACACCTGGAAGTTGTCAATGTCACAATATCTCACCTGCTCATTCCACTCAATTTCTGCAGAAAGTGTTAAAGTCTAAAGTTCCCTTTGGATACCATAGAATATGTTTTTTTTTTGGTAAGGTGGATACCATAGAATATGTTAAATTGCTTGAAAGTGAGGCTTCTTTGATATTGTTACTTTTGATTCCAATAGCAGAGGAGATATTTGGCTGTGTCAATCTCAAGTAGATCAAAATGCACAGTGTTGATAAATCTTGAATCTTTTGAATATTTGCCTTCAGCAGAGCAGAATCTTACATTAAGTTTTATTAGAGTTTAAAGTGGCTTGCGTTCTAGGACACAAAATTCCTAAAAAGCTTGTATTGAGAAGCCATGTTTTGCACTGCACTTTCAAGTATGAGAATGTTTGAGCTCCCTGAGCTACTTGTGAAGCCTAACTGTAGGTTTACCTTTGTCCTTTAGATTTCTGTATCTTATCTCCAGTAATAATAAGTTAATAACCATCAATGCTGCAGCACGCGGCTAGCTTGCTTTTCTGGGGCCTGACATACAAACTGGAATTTGTTGAGCCATAAAATATTACTGGACAATAAATTGAGGAATCTTGTTGCAAGATGTTGGTGCTTTTTCAGCTGAGGATTATTCTTTAATTCCACACGTACTTGAGATGAGTTTGTTTTTGAATTCTGGGGGTTACTCCATGTAAAATTGTTGTCTTAATCACTCACATGAAAAGGAATTCTTTACACCGATTTGCATGACTTCCAGCGGTTGTAAATTGCAACAGGTGCTAACAGAACGTTGACAATTTTTAATTTGGCTGCAAGACTGAACTTATCATCATTATGCATCGCATTTTGCTGTGGGAACTTTGAGCCAACCATTGAGCTTTCTGTCTCTCTATTAACCCACCGGTTTTGTCTATTATGTAAATTCATTTACAGAACAGGGGTCTCACACCTTTCTTAGGATTGTTTTCCTAGGGTCAGATCTCTACATTCAATTGCTCAAGGAGTATATTTTGTTGCTTTGTAATATGTCATCAGTTTCACACTTCCTTCTACATATATCACATTGGCATATGTAGGGTTTTTGTTTGGCCCATTGGATTTCTGAAGTCATGGACCCAATGAAGTTCCTCCTACTACTCCCTGTTGACTTGCAATACTTCTTTGCTATATTCCTATATTTGACTTACTTTTTCGTCCTCGTCATATATTCCTATATTCCTATCTTTTGCAATACTTCTTTGCTATATTCCTATATTTGACTTACTTTTTCATCCTCGTCATTTATTTGGTGTTTCTTTTGACTCCAAGCTTGGTTACTCTCACATTGGCTTTTCTTTAACTACCTATACTACGTATTTTCCCACTCTTCTTCATTTTCTGTTCTTCTTTTGACCATAGATCACGTTGCATTGCATTTTACAGCTTTGTTATTGGATCTGCAACTTCTACCATAACAGGCTTTTTAACTGCAACATTAATCATTCAGTCATTTGTTTTCTCTGCATTTCTCTGTAACTTGATTGCAGCACTGTTGAGCTCCCCCTGCATGTAAGCTTTAAAGTGGTCTCCCTATGATTGCATTTTTTGTGTGTTAAAGCTCCTGTTTGTTCGATAGCTTCTCAGACTGCTTTATAGTGCCTCCTCTTCACTTCTCATTAGCCATCTGCATTGCTCAGAGTTTCTATGTTTGCTAATAGCTTTTCTATATTTTTTAGTGATGGTGAGTTGGCTACCATTGGTTGGCAGTGATAAATCCTTGATATCTCCCATTTTAGCCATAAATCAAATTCTTTTCATGCTGTCTTCCTCTAATGCATTTTCAAGCTTCTGCGATTTCATGTCAGTTTCTTTGAAAATCAAGAGGAAAGGCTGTCCCAAAGCCTTGTTTTGTGTTGTAGCGTACCCATGTCACAGCGATCTCTTCTGAATAGTTTCCTTGACAGCAAACTTCACTTTCCATCTTTTGTTTTCTTCATCATCTACTTTTGGCCCTTTAAATGTGATGTGATTGTTGTTGTTCAACCGTTTGATGTTGCCTACAGTTTTAGAGATCTTCCATTGTAATCTGTACTTTTCTGTACAAATATAACCTTGGCCTCTGACCAAGAAAAAGTATAATTTTGACCAGACACTTGGCAAAATCCAACTCCAATCAGATAGCTTCCAAGGATTGGCCAATGCCGCCTTGTATCTACTCCACAGCCCCTGACTATGTTTGGTCTATTTTCAATGACTCCATATGAGACAGTCCCTAATTGCCTACTTTTCATACTAATTTGTTGTATATAGAGGTTGGCGGGGCCAAATAAGGAGTTGAATTTCCATTCAACTATAGCTTCGGAGGACGTTAACAGACTTGCAAGATCACTTACAGTACAGCACTCCACATGCAACTAAAATTCTCTTGGCTTCTCAAAAATGAAGTCAGGTTTCTCACAGAAGGGTTATTGTTTCCGTTCTGCATTCTCAGAAGCTTGCATTATAGTGAGGGGTGATGGATTGTGTGCTAAAAGATTGCTGCAACCTTTAGTGAGGTTTTATGGGTGTGCAGGAAGTAAAGGTTTGAGAGTTTTGTGGGTGTACAGAAAGGCTCACTTGCTTATTGTGCACTGAGCTCATTTATAAAGAAGTTTGACAGTTTCTTGTGCCTAAGAAAATATAGTATTGCAAGTGATGCTAGTGACTTTTGTGTTACTGTACTATGAAGTAGTTATAGTGGTGGAAATTAATCTTATGTACTGGCCACCAATCTCCGAATATGGCAAAAACAGTTTCATTCTCGTTTGAGTTTATCCTAGTAGGTCATCCATAGTTTGGGAAATATAGTGTAGGCTATCAAAATCTTCAATGTTCATTTGGGGAAGAAGAATGACTAATCCTGGTTTTTTACTGTCTTGTCTATGAGGCCATGGATCATTTCAGTGTAGTTCACTGCATATGTCTGTTGAGATACTTTGCATAACTGATGGTTTGATGACTTAATGACATAAAGAAATGAATAGCTGGAGGAGTTGATGTTTTACGAACAAGATTGAAGAAAAAGCCACTTCTGTCGGCCTCATCCACCTTATAAGACGTCTGTTCTATTTTGTTCCAGTTTTCCGGGTGTGAGGGCACACATGTCAGGCAAAAATCGGGAGAGAGAGAGAGATCCTTTCCGCTTAGAGTTCTAGGTTTTTGATTCCCAGTTCTGCTTGGAAAACTGTCCTCCTTATTTCCTAGCTAAGCTCTTTTTCTTACTTATGTTTGTTCTCTGTAGGTGAGGAGAAGAAGGCATAGAAAAATTGAGTGATGGAATAGAGAAAAGCAGCTTTCCCCCTTCAATTGATTTGGGTGAACAGACATTTCTCATCGGGAAGGTATCGAGCTCTGGCGGCACATATGGAACCACCAATTCTGCAGATGTCTCGAACCATTTCGAACAGCTACAAGAAAAAGGCACTCATAACGGCGGTGACTAAAATTGAAGACGCCAAGTTTAATTGCACCTGCAGCGACGGTGGAAAGCTGAGTCAGTGTACATCTTCCTTCCATCGACGATCTTCATCTGTAGGAACTGCGATTGACGTGAAATGAAATTAGCTTTCAGGGGCAAAGTAATGTTAGTTGTAAGCTGCCTCCAGCTAAGTTGCGCCAGATATCAATGTTTTTATCTTAGTACATGTAAGGTGTTACATTTTGAGCGGAAAATGATTGCGTTGGGAAGCATAGCCTGCCTCTTTCTCTCTCTCTCTCTCTCTCTCTCTCTCTCTCTCTCTCGTGTTAAAATGACAAATCATTGAGGGACGATCAGAAAAATCTATAGGTAGTTTTGAAGATGAGTTATCTGTAAATGGAAGAAAATCATGATGGGCTTTTCGTTACGCAAGAACCCTTCACATTTTTTGACGATTCGTAATATCTAAGCTCATCCCGGACCGGACAGGTTAGCCAAAAAGATAAAAAAAGATTTCTGGCGAACAACGTCAATTGTTCGCCTTATCATCTTGCTGCCGATCTTCTTCTCTTGTCAGAGGAAGAAGAAGACCTCTCACCCTTGCCCCATTGATGATTAAGAGTGAATTTTACGGGCCTACTGGGCCAGAAGCTTCTTGATTGGGGCTAACGTGGGATCTGCTCAAGGACCTCCTAATTTAGGCAAATATCTAATGCATTTTCCCACCGGAGAAGTAACTTTTGGAAGAGAAACTATGCCTTTTTCAAATCGATGGTCGATTCCAAACTGACTTTCAGTCCATTTCAGCTGTCATTTGGACTAAAGTCCTCGGCCACTGTATGTTAATTTACATTTCAATTCAGTTTCTCCAGAAGTCTTCTCCGACACACCAATGACCTAACGTCCGGCCTGAGAAGAGCATAGAATACTTATAACACAACATTAAAGTATTCGCCCATCAAAGGAGAACGACAAATTTCTGCACTTTGCAACCAATGTACAATATGTAGCATCGCATATTCTGTAGACAAAACTAAAGTGAGTAATGCCTCTGAGAAAAGTTCCGTCCCCGAAAAATTGGTCTTTCACCGCTGCTTAATGGAACCAAACAGTTCTTCAAACGAACGCCGGGGCATCCTCACGGGCAACTATCTCAACAACTTTGTAAGATGATTCTGGATGGTTTAAGGCCTCCACAGCAACTTCTGCAACTTGGTCTCTGGAAATAGAGCCTTCAGAGAGTATCCTGAGGATCGAAGAGAAAAGTAGCAAGTCAGCTGATTTTGATCAATTTAAGATTTTGCTTAGGAATGAACAAATTTATTTGGAAAAATATTATCGGTATATTCTTGGCAAGCAGTACTTCAGAACAAACCTACATCTATAATCTAACCAATGCTCTCTGTACTTTGACCAGGGTGCATTTGGATAATTGGGAAAACTTATGCAAGACAAATCAATATCTGAGAAAACAATGAACTTTAAACAGGAAAAATAACAGTGAATGGCTCATCTAATCTTTAAATCATGAAGTGCCAAAAGCATTTCTTGCATATTGTCAATTCATGGCCCAAAAAACTGGAAAAGAAAACACCGGGTAGAAATCTTTTCCGGAGCAATGGTTATAAGCACATCCAATTGACTGCCACAAGTACTGAATGAGACCAGAACAAAATGTCAGGATCGAATTACCTCAGGCTCCATGACGATATTACCCTTGGGAGGTTCATTACGCAAACCACCGGGCCTTACTATAGTGTAGTTTATTCCGGATCTCCTGATATGTTGTTCTGCCTGAAGCTTGGCCACTAAGGTGAGACCAAAAACATTGAGGAAGATGTATGCAGGATTGAGTAACTGCCCCATAGCAGCTCCATTTACTAAGATAGAGCTAATTAGGATGAATCTGTTCACTCCAAGTTTGCGGCAAGCTTCAACAAGATTGACAGTGCCAAAATTATCAACCTGCAACAACAAAGCTTTCATCATTCTCCATAGAGAATCCTTGTTATTTTCCCAGGTTAAGGTATGGCATTCAGGGTCTGAACCTGGTAAAGATTTATTTGTTCATGAAGATGCACAGCATGCATAAAGATGTGGATCCATGTAATACTAATCAAATAAAGTCATAAACAAACGACTCTTTCAATTCACCTGGAAATCGTTCAACCAGATCACTGAGAAATTTATCTGTTGTTGCTCGATTAGATGGAGACTTTTGTTCAGGTGTTCTTTTCTCCTGCTTCTTTATAGCCATATATTCGATGGAGGCACAGACATCAGAAGACATGATTTCCTAGACTAGTAGTTCCTTTCTTTCCCCATTGTTTTCCTTTTTCCTATTCTGAATATCTTGAATTTCACCATCGATAAACTTTTCAATATACACTAACATAACATTCAACATTTCGACAAAAGCCTAAAAGGCGATAGGTGTAGCTGTTCAATTCTTAGAGACAAAGCCTATCGCATGTCTTCTGCAGTGAGCCAATAAAAAGTGTGACATCATACTAGAAGCATTGCTAAAATTGTACGGCACTGAGCTTTGCCATCAACTCAGCATTGGTTCTTCGAAATTGCATCAAAGTTCATTTTCCTCCATCAGTAAACCTACCTTCAAACCCCAAAACCCCATGGAAGATATCTATTGATACAAGAGATGCATTTCTCACAACCAATGTACCTTCCTTTTCCTGGGAAAAGAAAGAGAAAATGAAGTGGAAAAAAATATAAGGAACAGCATCTATCTTCCTTAGTTGGAATTATAAGCAATTGTCTCTCCAGCATTCAGTTGAAAATCTCATGACATTGACAGCATAAATGACAAGACAAACTTCATCAGTACAAATGAAGAAAAAGTTCGACTCCAAAGGGTCAACAGAAATCAATAAGATGGCGAAACAACCGCACTCAAATACACTACATGACACTACGAACATACAAGAGGAATATAGTGAATGCAGCAATCGCGACATTATCCTCAACTAACCTTCCAAGGAGCGAACAAATCCCAACCTGGCCTAAACCCAGTGGCACAAATGACCGCCTCGGAGTCGCTGCCAATTGCTTCAGCCAGCTTCTCGGACCCTTCTGTCACATCAGCTTTCACCTTCAAATGAACTCATTAGATTACACTCCTCTTACAATTCAACCAACTATGCAACTCAAAATGCTCATAACACTTTCACACTCGCTCTCTTCATTTCAGCATCCCATTCAAACTCGCTAGCTGCAGCCTGAAAGGCCAGCATTGCCTATAGCTGAAAACCCAATTTTCGCAGAATGGCACCACAATTTTTCCCCCTATACATTGCTAATTCTTCCAGACCTCCAAAAGGGCAAAAAAAAAAAAAAAAAACCCACGAATCAAGAAGAGCGTGTACGACTCACAATCTGAAGAGCTGGGTTGTTTTGGGGAAGGCCGCCCTCGCCCTGTCGACGTCGCGGACCCCGGCCTTGACGGCGAAACCCTTGGCGAGCAGCTGGTCGACGATTCTCTTGCCGGTGGCCCCGTCGCGCCGGCGACGAAGACTGTCTTCGCCGGGTCCGCATTGGCCCCGGCCTCGGACTTCCCCGCCGCCTCCTCTGTTATCTCACTGCCCTGCTGCATCATCTATCACACACAGAGACAGAGCGAGAGGAGTGAGAGCTGCGTGGCTTTCGACAAGGAGGCAGGGGCACTTGGGCATGCGTACCTTGATGGAGTTGAGGGAGACTGAGAACGAGGGTGATGACGATCGTGGCTTAGCGAGAGAGAACGAGAAGGGAGATGACGGAACGAGAAAGGGAGAGGCGGTTGCTCTGAGACTGAGGATGGAAGAACTGGCCATCCCGGTTTTGGTTTTGGGTAGGTTCGATGTGATATCTCTCTCTGCGAAAACCGAAGTAAAAATTGCGGCCACAAAAAACTCCCTCCTCCTCCTCCACCACTCTGCTTTTGCCAGTTTGCCAGCAGCAGAACTGGCATGTGAGGAAAAGGTGCTCAATTGTCCAAAAGAAGAAGGTAAGGGCGGTTAATTGATCGTGCATTCCCTCGCCCTCCTCGCCACACTAAAATTATCAGAGACTTTAAATGTCATATTATTAATGAGATGATACAAATAAGAAAAGGGAAGAGAATCTCTATGTATATAAGCATTTTCCTAAAAGGATTATATTTTCTTATTTACCAATTATCCATCTTAAACATAAAATTCTTCAGCATAATGTAAGTTTTGCATATCGTCCATCCCTAGGAATATTCTAAAGTATTCGAAAAATCCTAAGACTTTAGAAACTTTAAGGCTCACCTGGTTTTTTTGGATTATCTGGTTTTTTTGGATCATCTTCGATCCATCGTGCATTGAAAATCTCTGGACTATGGCAATACAACTAGATAATGAGAGAATTGAGAGTGTAATTGAAATCAAGTGACTAGAGAAATATTATGTGGACAATGTTCTAATATGAAGTTGATTGTTCGTGCACAATCTAATTAAGGGGTAATGCTTGTCTCTCAATGATGGTGACAAGCTAAAACTAGTTATTGTGTTGAATTGATTGGTTGGGAAATAAGATGCTTAAGTTAAAAGAAAATATCGTATTGTTAGCCACAATGAGATATTTTACAATACAAATCATGAGAATAGTTTTTAGAAAGGAAGGCTGACCTATTGTATCGACTCGAAAAGATCTCATGATTCGTAACTGCAAGCGTCAGTTTGGACCATAACAAATAGTAAGAGAGCGGGGTCTCTAAATTATATGTGCCTGTTAATGCTACTTCGGTAGCTTTGATTGCGGAAAGCCTTGATTGGTGTAAGTGACGAAAGATGTGTTTTTATTGGGCAAGCATACACCATTCATATAAGACAAAGGGAGTGCGAGGAAGTAACATCTAGTGATGTGCTTTGTTGGTCGAGCCTCAGTCATTCATGAAAGACTTAAGGAGGGGCGATGATAATTAGTGAAATGCCAAGAAGCGACGAAATAGCCTGCAATTAGCCTGCAATGAGGGCGTTACTGAAATTAGGCGAGGAAAATGTCACGATCCGATTTTGTTCACTCAATCAAGGCATGGAAGTGAGCTATGTTATATCGGAAGAAGCTTGACAAATGTGATATGGATGATACGACTGTATGGTGAGTGGTGTCGCAAAATTTGTGTCAAGAATCAAGTGATGAAAGGAGTGTGAAAGTCATCTAAAGGTGTGATTAGCCAACTATACACATGTAGATTGATAGTTGAGGCTACTCTCCTGATGATATTCGCAACAAGCTGCAATTTTGTTAAATTAAGTTGCATGCCCTACACAAGACACAAGACCATTAAGTAAAAATTTTGTGACAATGAGGCATTCCACAATACTGATCAAGGGAAATGATCCTTAGAAAGGAAGGGTAACTTGGAGGCCATTTGGCTAGGGCCATGAAAGAGTGAACCTATTGTTGTAGGTGTTGAGAAAATGTTAGTTGTAAATCCTGGTTTTAGCGTGATTGTTAAGGTAGAAATGTTAATTCTTTAAATAAATAAAAAAATGCATGCAAATTTGTACATGTAAGCAATAGAAGCTCAATGGACGAAAGCAAGAAAAGAAATTCTTTTTTCTATAGCCCTCTTCTCCATTTGGCGGAGTTTCACCTTTGTGCCGGTGGGCCCAAACACCCATTTTGGTGGGCCCGAGCATTGTCAAATCTCTTGGACTTTGGGCCCAAACATCCATTTTGACGAGGGTGGGCCTCGTCATTTCTATTAAGGTTTCGCCCCAAACACCCGTTTGAGCGGTTCCGAGCTTCAAAGTCGGGTCGGGCTGAACGGGGGCATGAAGGAATGTATTAGGAGCGATTTGCAAAAATGCGAGTGAATTCTCAAATAAATTCCTTAGCAAGCAATTCTCAAATAGATCTCTCTCAAAATTATTTCTTGTACTAGATTTTTTTGCTCCCCAATCATGCCTGAAAATTGTGTAGCATCATCTTTTTTTATCCCGGTCACCTCGCTAGCAACCTTTTTTGTTCTTTGAAAATTGAAGGTAAAGCAGCCAAAAGCAATGACTAAAATTGGAAGAGCTGGAATCGAAAAGAGGATTCTTTAATTCTTCCTCTCATGCAAAACCTTGCACAAGACTTTCATCTCACACGGCTTTTAAGTGATAAAAGAAAGAACTCATCTTCTTTCTTTATTGACTATCTTCCTTGTGTATGCATTAGACCAAATCCATTCTATTTCTAACAAGGATTATAATCCTCAACTTTTCAATAGATCCAACCAAATCCAAAGAACTAGCACGCATGCAACTACTTAGTTTTACATTATTGATTTATTGCTCCAAAACTTGATCTCTTGATAATTTTTAATTAAATACAATAAGCTACGTATAATATAGATTCCCGTTCATGTTTTGAACATTTAGATTCAAATTTACTTTAACTGAAATGTATTACTTTTACCACTACTTTCACAGTTATACTAAACATAGATCATATCATTACAAAATTAAGTTCAAAACTTGGCTTGCGCATATCTTGAATAACTCAATGAGAGATTAATTTTGCAGGGTAACAATCAGTCTTCTTCTTGTGATTTCATTATTTACGATAAGATTATTTCTGAAATATTAAAGTTTGTGAATAGTGTCAAAAATTACTTTAATGCCTTGATGAAAGAAGAAAAAATGACAAGGATTTGGAGGCAATGCTGACATAGAAATCTAGTCTGTAGATTAGTTTTCGGGCAAATCTATTTTAGGAATCATTTTTCTAGAGATTTTTTATGCAGAAAAAGGGAGAAAAATACTCCCCTCCAATATCTCAAAAATTTCATCCTACGGCATTAGCAATCAGATATTTTTCGTTACTTATGAGCTCACGACCTGATCTTTCTGCTATATATGCTGCATTTTACCCAGACCACTTGCTTCTGATGTAGCTTTAGAGTCTGCCGGTTGCTGATGAAGCAGACATTGCTTCTTTAAGTCACGGAAATTAACATGAAGAGTCGACCCAATGACTGAGCATAATGTACTTTACAAAGAAGAAACGGAGCCTGCATTTTTCCCCTAGCATCTCAATGGCCCGTAGAGCAAAATGACAACACTTCTTTACATCAGCAAGCAGGCGTGCAAAACCAAAAACATTGATAAATATACCATGACATAGAATAACGACCTTCAATCCTTTTAATTTACAGTGACTGAACGAGGGAGGTACCACTCTCGGATGACAGTAACTACCATGGAAGGATGAATAATAAATCCACTTACAACAAAAGATAATACCGGAAGCTCTAAAAGCAGTATGAAGGTAATGAACAAAAGATTAAGCCTTCAACAATATGGCATTTTGCTTTAAAAATGGACCTGGCTGGACAGGAGCTAATGAGAAGCAACTTGCAGATGAAGATGAAGACGGATGGTCTGGAATTTTGGCACCACAGGTGTTTTCCTCTCTTAACAGTCAGCTAATAACCATGTGCACCACGTCACCAATTATCATCACTCTGTTCTCACCTTCCAGTCGCTGATAAAATGAAAATAGTCCATTAATCACATGACATCACAATAGCGAAATCAGAGTTTGGACTAGAATATAAATGAATCCATGTAAATGCATGGCAATTGAAGGCCTTCAAACCAATGGATTGGGTGCAAATAGGTAAATGACTTTTCTCTACCTGCAAAAGTGACATTATCTGTGTGCTTGAGAAGGGATTAGTTGCAATCCCGTTGATGATCGTCTCAAGTTCCACAATTGATATGCTCTCCAAGCGGTTCACTCGCATATGTTGACCAAATATAGTATTGAATGCTTCTATTCTGCAAAGAGTCAAAAGGGGGCAAAATTGAGATCTACACAAGCAAATAAATCAACGCCCAAAGAAACATCCTCAATGATACCTTTCTTGAGACAGGGTTGCAGGTGGTGCTGCGGGCACGTCATCTACTTCCATTGCGTCAGTCGAGCTAACCAAAAGAAAGGACCAGGGAATACACAGAAGATCGTAAGTCCGGCCACATCAGTGGACAGAAGATCACGAGAAAGGAAAGAACCGGTTGAAAGCGAGCTGACAAAGAAATTCACTATACTGATGCGGGGAAAAGCTTTACTATTAACCCACTTGGATTTGCAGAGTAGGACCTTGATCACTCAGCAAAACAAGAACAAAAGGAAAAAAGCAAAACACCTATAAAAGTTGTATTCAGCAGTGAGCTACATGAGCTCAATACAGAAGAGACAGTTAACTCTTCTGAATGATAACCTAAAATGCATCAGATGGTAAACAAGGATTGACAATTTGGCAACCTCAGTGACTACTTTCCCCAAATTCACCAAAATTCCCAAAAAAGACTACAGTAGCATCAGAAATGCTCAGTAAAAACTGAAGAATCACAGGCCTTTCAGCATTAAAAAAAATTCCTAGATATAATTGTCCGCAGACTGCAGCTAAAAATCTTAAGTAGTTTTGGTCCTTTGGAATAAAATAATGTGCAGAGTTACTGTTAATTCTCCCTTTCACTTGAAGTTTATTGGACAATAGCAATCTTAGACCAAATTGGAAGCTTATTAATCCACTCTTTTTGTTGATGGGATCAAATGGTAGAGTCAGATATAAGGGGTCGTGATGTAATTTAGCAATTCCATTTTGATACAAGAGGAAATTCTGCAATATGGAAATTTTCGTGCAGTAGCAGAAGCAAACAAAATAAAACCCATTAAGAGAAAAGCAGACCATGTATACTTACCCTGCTACATTGATGGTAGAGCCGTGATCATCTTCATTAGTTTGATCAGCATGTCGATCAGCCTGGCGTTTTCTCCCCGATTCTCTCTCTCTTTCTTGCTCACGCTCTTCCATATCGGTCAATTCTTTGTGATAAATAGCAAAATTTAGTACTTTTAGTGCAGCTTCCACATCAGACTTTGTAACCTGATTATACGTATAAAATGACCCAGTTATTCATGTAACAAACCTGCATAATGAATTCAAATGAACAAATTCAAGTACCTTTCTGCTCAATTTAAGCTTGGCATGGGCAGTAGATAGACGTATAATGGTTTCTAAAGTTCTTGCTGTGATTGGCAGAGTTCCTCCAGTCTGCAGAAGTTAGGAAACCCGGTAAGTCAAGAAAATAAATTATTGACTCCCCAAATATGAGATTAGTAGAGGTACCTGTGCATTCGAACTGGCATTGCGGAGCTCTGCATATGCAGTAGCTATGTGTTCAGATGCCTGCAAAACTAAACCATGAGAAGAGAACCTCACATTTCCGTAATATCAAAGTAGGCTAAAATACCATGGATACTTGGCACTCATACTAGCTTTCTCAAGCCACTTTTGTTTCATTTACAATCGATTAACAATAAAATAAATAAAAAAAAAAAAAAAAAGAATCATCATAACCTCATCTGTTAGCTCTGGCTGAATCCTGTGTTTTGCATAGTGGATGTATTTTTTAAGGAACTTGATGGTGAGAGAGTCATTCTTCTGACGCTTTCCTGTTTTCCTTCCATGAAGCATACGGTTATACTTGACAAAAACAGATGATTCAGCATCTGCTTCATCCTCCCTCCCATACCGTGAACTTCCATCGACTTCACCTATAATGCAAACATATATCAATGACTAAAAGTCTAGAATCACAATTTCTGCTTGTATGGATCATGACATTTACCCCCATCAAATGTGGAACGGTATCGGTGTATGCGCAAGACATGGTCAGAGATTAGACGGTCAATATCAGGGTCCATTTGATCCAATACAATGAAAAGTAGATCAAAACGAGAAAGAAGAGAATCCGGAAGGCCAATGTTCTTTGTAGGAGTCAAGGATCGATCATACTGCAGGAAAGACAGCAAAATGGATTTAGTCGGAGGATGAGTTGTCAACATTCATCAAATACTGCATTGGTGTCAAAATCCATCCTATTAAGAATTTAGCAACACATGCACTCTTACAGTTCCATATATGGGATTGGCAGCAGCTACCACACTGCATCGAGCATTCAATGATGCATGGATACCAGCTTTGGCTATAGTAACAGTCTGCTGCTCCATGACCTCATGTATGGCAACCCGATCTTGGTCATTCATTTTGTCGAATTCATCAATACAGACAACTCCTCTATCAGCAAGAACCATTGCACCAGCTTCCAGCCTTCTTTCCCCTAATAAAAACAAAGCAATAGCATCAATGAACTCATCACATGATGAAATGTGTTTGATAGGTCTTCCAGATGCATTACCTGTTTCTTGATCAGACGTAACAGCAGCTGTCAAACCAACTCCAGAAGAACCGCGACCTGTTGTTGATATGGCCAATGGTGCAATATTCATGATGGCTCTTAATAGTTGAGACTTAGCAACAGATGGATCACCAACCATCATCATGTTTATGTCACTAATAGAAAGAAATATGCAAGAGTAACTCAGAAAGCATGAAGATGGGGACTAGGGGCCATGCCTAGGATAGAAATTAATGCCAAATGCAAATCAGATAATACTCACCCTCGTAGATGGGTACCATTGTTCAAGTTCTTTTCAACTCCACTAAGCATCAGCAATATCACTGCTTTCTTTATCCACGAGTGACCATATATAGAAGGTGCCAGCGAATTGCCAAGTAGATCAAACGTATCATCTCTCCCTGCTATCTTTTTAATGTTTTTTAAGTCCTCTGGAGTGTAGATTGGTGCATTTGCCTCTTTATTGAGAAGGGAAACATTGTTAGCTACCAGGACAGTCCTACAAAATAATTACTTAGTCAAGCTTACAGAACACAAAATGGGAGCATGAGAAGTTCAAGTTGGAAAGAGTGACAATGAAGCTTGCTTGAACACCTAATATTTACCTGAATACTCCATTTACACCGCCCTTGCTTTTCCCAGGGATGGCTTTGTATATCCCTACAATAGCCACACGGTCTCCAGGCTTGCAACAATCAACCAAGTCATCTTCCACAATTATATCCACCGTTCGTGGAAGTTGACCAGGAGCAGAATTTTCAGGCATTTCTTGCATTGAAAGGGTCTGATGATCCTTGTATTGACAGAGTCCATATTCCGTAACCAGTAAATTACCATTCTCATCCTGAAAAAACAGTTTCATCATAAAAGGCCCTTTATAAATCATTAATATAAGCTTTTCAAATGGTATAGGATTTACCCTTGTTGGATAGACAGAACCTGTGGGCAGACCCATGTTGGATGTTATGTCTCGATATTCTCGTGTAGTGAACTTCTCAGTTGAGGGGCAGAAGTGTACACTCTTTACCACCTTTGGTCTCACAAGAGAACCTGAAAAGAGTATTTAGTTATGATACTCCCAAATATGCAAACTTGGTGGAAATGCATCTGATAGCATGTTCAGATGTGCAATTGAAATCTAAGAACACGTTTGTACATTTAAGGGCCAAATTCTGGTAAAACAATTATCATAATGTTGAGCCATTACACAAGAAATTACTTTCACTGTGTAACCTATTTGAACATATGAAGTATGCATCCAAGAAGTACAGGTCCATACAGTCTTGAGCAGATGGATAACATCCAAAACCATGAATGGATAACATCCAAAACCATGTATGAAGTATCTGGTACTTTTAATGCATTCAGTTCATGAATAGTTCCATCTTAAATCATCTTCGCTAATGTCCAAAACTTCAGAAGTTGCATGGGAAAAGTGTGGAGCACAGTCTAGGTACTGCGGGATTCATTAAGCCAAGTAATAAACAAAGCCAACTTAGTGCCCAGCGAAACAATCATGTAAAGAAAGGTACCAAAGTAAAGACTGCAAAAACGAAGGCTATGTCAATGCCTCATATGCAGCATGTCATGATATTTGCTAACCAATTGAACCACTTATCTTCGTGTCTGAACCTCTAGAATGTCTACTGTCAGAGAATCAACTATCAGCTTCAGCTAGGGAACCAAGAAATTCAAGTAAGAAATACAGGAAAGAAATACCATTCGGGTAATTATTTCCAAAGGATAGAATTATATGGGCTCTCGAAACCTCAAAAGGAGTTTGGTATCCCACCCTCAATGAAAGCAACAGTAAGAACAACAGTCTTAGTCAAGAGAACATACATTTAGTCACAATGCCCTCGACACAGACCATAGAGCCAATGTATTTGGAGAGAAGCTCCCGAGGAGTGACACGGCGAGAAACAAAGGGCCCCTCAAAGCCAACGAGAACAGTCTCTCCTTCCTTCAAGTACTTCCCATCGATTCTGTGAACCAGGTCAGTGACCGCATCGGAAAATGCTTGCATGTATTCACCGGGGTTTCTTAAGATCCTAAAAAACGATACCATAGATAATCAATTAAATAATCAAGTAAAACGGACATGACCTCATCGAAGTAAGCAAATTATCCTTTCTGAACGAAATAGGAGGAAAAGCAAAAACCCCCATCGCATCAAGGCGATGTATAACCAACAATTTGAGGATAAACACAATTAATTCGAATGAAAACCCTGAAAATGCCAAACTAATTGGATGCATAACGCACTGGAGAGCTTTAGCTCCTAAGAGGAACAAAGCCTAATCAATCCGTTTTCATTTACGTTCTTTCCATCCAAAATGATAATTCGAACCCGACAAAAAGACAGTCATCCGAACTTGGCCCGACTATAACGGACGACTCTGAAATGAACGGAGGAAACCAACCGGGGCGCCAAGTCGCGGAAGGAGTGCAGATCGGAGATGTCCACGACGAGGCGGCGGCGCTTGTGGTTGATCATCGTCTTGATGTCGTCCATGTACATCCTCCCGACCTGAAATCACGGAGCAAAACCCACCGAAAAAAGAAAAAAAAAAAATCGATTCAGTCCGACATCGCTTCGACGAGATACTGCAGCGAATCGAGGCGAAGAAGACAAACCCACATCGTTCTCCAGGAAAGCCAGCAGCTCGCGCTTGTGAGCCGCCCGCACCTCCTCGCTGACGTCCATCGCTCGGAGCTCGCCTCGTGAAGTCCCGTCCGGCGAAGAAGAAAGAACGCGAGAGAGAGAGAGAGAGAGAAGTAACCCTAATTTTGATGTGCTTTGCCCCTTTTCTGCATCGAGGTCGGAGATGGCGGGAAACAGAGGGGAAGGCGGGGACGGGAAATGGCGGGAAACTGGAGGAGAGCCCGGCGCCATCTCACGTGCGTCACGTGACTCTCCCGTCGTGGTGAGAAGCCTTCCGAATTTTTTTTTTGAAACTAGAGATTTGGTAAAAAAAAAGAAAATTGAAAATAGAGATTTTTTTTATTTGGTCGGAGAAAATAGAGAATTGATTAACTAATCTTTTGAGAGAAATGGTGCCGTACCGTGGCTAATATTTTCAATGAAATCGAATACCTATTTTGCTCGGTGAACGGAAAATCTCACTTGAGATTTGCTCAAATGTCGAAAAGTAAAAAATAAAAAGCAAGGGGAAAATAGTCTGAAGTATATGAATATAGTACTGCCAAAAAGAGACTGTTAAACTTATTAAGAATAAGAATCAAATTTCCAAAATATAAAATAACGTTTTTTTTTTTCACAATGAGGAAGATGTTATTGTACATTTACATGGCTTCTCATTTTTTACGTGCAATTTGTTATTTTGAATTTTCAAGACTCAGCTAGAAGGATTATCACGGTTGCTGGACACCCGAATTGACTTAACGGGCTCCCTTTTGATGTCACGTCTTTGACGAACGCAACAAAAAACTGCACCCGAGCTTTTCTTCCTACTTTTTTTCCTACATTTTGGAAGCTATGTAAACCTATTTAATAATTGGTGTAAATAATTTATACATGTTATTTTCGTTCTTTTTGTTCACTTAAGATTTTCAAAACCTAGTGTTCTTTCTAAAAAAATTCTGACACAATACAAAAGTACAATAAATTCTGCAACCATATTATCTTCATCTATATATTACAGATAAAGTGTTATATAATAGTTTTGATTTTGAAATAATATTCCCATGGATTTTTTGGCTTGAATAGTATCCTCGGATTTATTTCATTTAAATGCATCAAACTATATCTAAATCAACAGTTTCGATTGCCCATCTTCCTCGAATTGCAATATGTGGTCATTATTGCACCGTCTCCTTGCTAGCAACGCTAAAAATTAACATTTGAAGTCATATTCAAATGTTTAAGATTGTCAGCGCAATTTTCCCAAAAAAGAACATTTTTAGTTAAGGTTAATATTACAGAAAACCCTAAATTAATACATTTATGACAAATTTACCACAAATTAATTTTGTTGACTACCGAAAATTATAAATCGGTATATTTATGACAAATTTACCATCCATTAATTTTAGCTAAATTGAATTAATATCATAAAAATCATAAATTAATATATTTGTGACAAACCGGAGGTAAAACTCCAAATCGGTACATTTATCAACTACCATGTGTTAATTCACTTAGCAATTTGATAGTAAAATTTAATAAAAAAATAACGAATAATAAATTTATCATAGGTATACTAGTTTGAATTTTTTGGTGATAAAAAATTATTTTGAGATAAATTTGTTATAAATAAACTAATTTAGGGTTTTTGTGAATATTAACCCTTTCTTTTATTTATTGAATTTCAATATCCAGCAAAGTAACTAGAGAGCTGGCGGTTCCCTTCCCGACACGTCCATTTACCTATCGAAAAGTAATTAAAGAGGCCGATCGAGAATGTGGAACTTAGAGGAAGAAGATGATAGCTCCTGACAATGGGCACACCTAACCAGAATAATTACAATATGGTTAATTAGTTACTTTCGTTGTTGTAAAGAAAAAGTCATAAAAATTTCAAATTATGTCCGTGACATATTTAATCTAAACTTTTTTGTGACATTAAAAATCATAAATTATGCTCACCATGACATATTTATTCTAAACTTTTTATTGTGACGTAAAAAATCCAAATCTTATATATATGATATTCCATTAGACATATTTTTAGCCAAGATAATGCTGTCATGTAGGCCCATGTCAACACTATTTGTTTTTCTGGTGTCCATGTAAACAGACTTCTAATGATTTTTGTTGAGGAACTTTGATGGAGTGTAAATGTGTCATACAACTATAAGTTTGAGATTTTTAGCATAAAAAAAAGATTAAAATAAATATTTCACAGTAGACATAGCTTAGTTTTTTTTTTTAATGGCTTTTGCCCAATTTGTGAATGTGTTGGTTGCCATTAAACCACATAGGACATCAATGTTTTTTTGTGTTTGGGATAATAGCACAAACAACCCCTAAACTTTTGTTCAATATACAATCTTCTCTGAGCTTTTAATTTATATAGTGTGATCCTAAACTTTGGCTCAATTTGCAATATCGTCCCTAAATTTTTTATTTATCCGTCATAGGCCTCAAATTATTTGTAAATATTTGATATAATCCCTAGATTATGTGAAGAAATTTAAATTCCAAAGACCACATTAAACATCGGACCAAAGTTCGATAACTAAATTGAATAAGCGAAAACTTAGGTACGACACTGCATGTTAGATCAAAGCACATGGAACATTCATGTCATTTTTTTCTCTCTTTGGTTTTTAAGGTTAAATGATGTTGGCGTGACTCAGGGGTGGTTGCGAGTTTGTTCTTCGTTTGTTATGGAACACCGCGCGAGAAACCGCTAACGAGGGTTTCAAGAGCTCAAACAAGAGTCAGATCCTTACCAACTTTCACAGTTGAAATCGTGTGTTCGATAGTTGCCTGACTGCTAACAAACATGAAATTATCAAACGGAAGGACGAAAGATCGAAATCTCAGAACTTAACCGTTGAAACTCTCTCTCTCTCTCTCTCTCTCTCTCTCTCTCTCTCTCCCCATTTGATGTATGTTTCTCTTCGACGAAAAAGAGGGTTTTCGTTTCCGGCCGGAAAAGCTTCATACCTCTGGAGTTTCCAGGACCGAAGACTAGGGTTTCCACGGCGAGATCGCAATGGCCCCGAGAGGGCACCTGGACAAGACCGGCACCTGCTACACAGAACATGTGTTGCACTATCATGATATCTGGCGAGAGCCGGGCGCCCCCCGGCTATCCGTCTCGGTGTTCCTCAAGCAGCTCGGGATCACCATCTTCTTGTCGCACGCCCTCATCTTCGCCCTCAGGCCTCTTCGCCAGCCTCGGATTGTCGCCGAGATTCTCGTGAGTACAAAAGTTTTATATGATTTCAACGTACGTTCTTTCTGATTGCTGATCCGATCTCGTTTTCTTGCTGCAATGTAGTGTGGGTTGCTGATCGGTCCGACCGCGTTCGGGAAAACCGAGTACTTCAAATATGTCTTTCCGGAGAGGAGTTTTGTGAAAATCGAGACGGTCGGATATCTAGGCCTCATGTACCATCTCTTCCTCGTTGGGCTCCGGTTCGACTTGTCTGCGTTGGCGTTGATCGGGAAGAAGGCCACCTCAATCGCGCTGGCGGCCTTCTTCCTCCCCGGGATAGTCGGGATAAGCACCTTCTACATGGTGACCAGCTCCCCCGGTGCCCAGGATGCCGATGAGCTCGGTGGCATGTTCTGGGTCATAGCCCTGACGTTCACGGGGTCGCCCGTCCTATCGGAGATCCTCGCGAGCATCAAGCTCCTCCACAGCGACATCGGGAGGACCGCGACAGCTGCGGCCGTCATCAGCGACGTCTGCGCGTGGGTCCTCATCATAGTGGTGATGCCGATCAGCCTCGCGGGCGACAAGTTCTTTTATTCGCTCACCCCCATCATCGGATTCATATTGGTATGCCTCTTCGGATTTCGTCCGGCTCTCGCGTGGATAATCAGGAAGACTTCCAAGGAAAGGGATTATAGCGACCACTACGTGGTGATTATCTTGATCGGGGTCTCAATCTTCGGGCTGATCACGGACATCATCGGCACGCACGCATTGGTTGGCGCCTTCATGTTTGGATTGATAATGCCGAACCGCGACCTCGGGTCGAAATTGGTACTCAAGATCGAGGAATACGTGGCCGGCATTCTGTTGCCGTTCTTCTACGTGGTGTGCGGAATACGCGCCAATCTGTGGGAGATCGAGAGGCTGGAGGATTGGGCAGTGACTGTTTTTGTGATATGTCTAGGATGGTTGGCCAAAGTCCTGAGCACCATGGGGATATCCATGTTCTTCAACATACAACCTAGGGAAGGTGTTGTCCTAGGACTGCTCATGAACTGCAAGAGCCTCTTGGGTTTGGCTCTGCTTGATGTGGCCTGGGACAAGGGGGTAAGATTCTTCTCATGTTCTTCCTTTTTGTTTCCTATATCCAAACCCCAATTTGTTCTGAATTTTGAGTGGATACTATTTAAGAAAAATGGGTCAAGTCCATATTGATAAGAAACATAAACTGTTTAGTTTGTAAATCATGCAAACCGAGTCTGTTTTGACAACGATGACTTACAATCGGTGTTGGAATTCAAATTGAGTAATCGTTCAGAGATCGTCGGTCAATCGCCTCTTCAGTAGCATTGGATTATTTTTTTTTCTTTAAATAGCACAAAAATACTATCTATCTCGTGCACTCCATGACAGACTCTACTTGCTTGTTGTGATCACTTGTGATTTTAGGCCTTGAGCACCCAGCACTACTCGATCATGGTGCTGGCTTTCTTGATCATGACAGGCTCGGTCGCGCCACTCATCGACATCGTCTATGGCCCGACCAAGCGGTTCATGCACTACACGCTCCGGTCCATTCAGGCAGCCGGGTCCAACACTGAGTTCCGGGTCCTCTCGTGCATCTACTCGACGCGCCACGTCTCGCCCATCGTCAACCTCCTCGAGGTCTCTACGGGCAACATGCGCTCACCCTTCACCGTGTTCGGGCTCCACCTCGTCGAGGTCACGGGATGCGCCTCGGCGACGCTCATCGTCCACGACCCGCACAAGCCCAGCAAGTCCCACCTCCACGACTCGGCGCAGTCCGAGCACATCATGAAGTCCTTGGAGGACTTCGAGTACCAGAACCGGTCGGCGTCGGCCCAGCTCCTGACCATCCTGTCCCCATACGAGAGCATGTGCGAAGACGTGTGCGGCCTCGCCGAGGACAAGCGCGTCTCGCTCATCATCCTCCCGTTCCACCGCCGGCCCACGATGGCTGGGGCCATGGAGGACGCTGAGCTCGCGTTCCGGCCCATCAACCAGAGCGTGCTCGCGAACGCGCCCTGCTCCGTGGCCCTCTTCATCGACCGTGGGCTTGCGGCAATGCGGCGGACAGAGTCGATGGAGTCGAACCACATCATGACCCGCCGGGCCGCCATGCTCTTCATCGGGGGCCATGATGACCGTGAGGCGCTCGCCTACGCATGGCGGATGGCGGGCCACCCCTCCATCAGCCTCACGGTGGTGAGGTTCCTCCAGGGCAACGACGTCGTGGACATCGAGCTCATGGAGCTCCAAGAGCGGCATGGCATCCTGACCATCATTTCCGACGTGGAGAGGCAGAAGCGGCTCGACGACGTCTACATCGCCGAGTTCCGCCGGAACAACTCGGGCAATGAGTCGATAACCTACCGCGAGGTGACGGTGAACAATGGGAACGAGACCGTGACGGCCATAAGGGAAATGGAGCGCGAATTTGAGCTGTACATCGTCGGGCGGAGCGAGCGGTCCATATCGCCGCTCACGTTCGGGCTGGCGGAGTGGAGCGAGTACCCGGAGCTCGGGGCCATCGGTGACATACTCGTATCGTCGAGTTTTAATATGCAAGCTTCAGTTCTGGTGGTGCAACAGTACGATTCGGAGTCCACGGCGGCTGATGAAGATGGGATTGGGATCTTAGATAGCCTGGCTTTTTCCAAGAAGTAGCAACGATATTGTTCTTTTTTTCTTTTTTCAGTTGAGTTTTTCTTTTTATTAATTATAGCCTAGAGATAGCTATTGTTTATTTCCATATCAACTCGAGGCGTGACGCTCCCTCGACGGATAGAATTTCGTTAACGAGTGCCCCGAACACTTCATAAGTGACTGATTAAAGACATTCTAGCAATTCTCAGTGCACTGATATTGTTCGAACCTTATCCAAAATCAATATTTCACTTCAGAATAAGTGGTGAAAATCTTGAAAAAAATTCACTTAATACAAATGTTCTTATGGTCTATTCGAGAAACAGACCTTCAATTGTAACCCGTCGTAATTACATGAGTTTCATGATAATTTCTCGAGAAATTATAGAATGCATGTTGTCATCTGGGTTATTTTAGAATAATACGAAAACAAATTTAAGTTTAGAGTCCATGAAAAATATTTAAATTACATGATTATTGCGTCAGGAATTTTAGGTTATCATTCTATATATACATTGTTTCGCCATGATACCAATTTGGATATTTACTGAGGGTATAAACATATATAAAATAATTATCTTATAATGTGGAGGTAAACGCAAAACGAGATTTCACGATGCGAAGGGGCGAGAAATAATTGAACTGACGACTTAAAACACGAGAGTCAAAATATCAGAGAAAATCTCTTCCAATCATTGAATCTTTAATAACTATCTAAATATCATTGGGACAATTATTAAACGTATTGAATAAAAAACATTTCATTTTTAAAAATAAAAAGATATTAAGGATTAATACCACAAAAATACTTCACACCGATACACCTATAGCAAATCTCAAACTAATTTTTTTACTACAAAAACTTCAAAAATAAAACAGTCATGACAAATTTATTCTCTTTTTAATTTCTATTAAATTTTAACATTAAATTCTTTGAGATGAGTGACGTGCGAACAATTGATAGATATACCAATTTAGGACTTCACATTTCCTTTATCACAGTGTATACGTTTTTATTTTTCGTGATATTAATTCAATTTAATAAAAACTAATTGATGATAAATTTGTTATAAATGTACCATTTGGGGCTTTTGTAATAAAAAATTAGCTTTGGATATTTTTGTTACATACATATCAATTTAGGATTTTTCGTAATAATTAACCTTTCTTTGTAAGAACAAATTTTTCTTTTTTTTTGTTCAAAAACGGCAAGATTTGTTCAAGTAATCCAGGGAAAGAACAAAACACTGTTTGCGAAAAAGAAAGAAACAAGAAAACGGAAAAAACGGCTGCCCATCGTCGGACACTGATGACGTCACAAGAGAAGCGCTCGTGTATTTTCGTATCTCTCTCTCAAGAACCGAAAATTCGATTAAAAAGGTTTTATACCTCGAGAAAACTGAAAAGGAAAGAGAAATAAAAGAAAAGAGGGAAACAATTTCAAGAAAACAGCGGAGGCCTGAGATCAGTTCAAGGAGAAAATATTGGGTACGTCTTATGCTCCAGCGTGTCAAACAAGAAGGCGCTCGGAGGACGTCACGTGTCCTCGTGTCAGGCGCCATTTTGAAAAATTTTCGGACGGGAGACTGAGGGTTTTTCTTTCTTCGCGCCTCTCTCAGCTCTGCAGATCGTCTCTCTCCCCGTTCTCCTCTCTCTCCTCTCTGTCTCTCTCCCCTCCGCCTCCGCTGGTTGCTTCCATCGCCCCCCACCCCGATGCCGACGCCGAAGTCGTGCCTCTCTTCCAGCGAAACGCGACGCCGACGGCCCTCCGCCTCCGCCTCCGCCGGTTGCCTCCGTCGCCCTCGACTCCGACGCCGACGCAGCCTCCGCCTCCTCCCCTGAACCCTACTCTGACGCCGACGCCCCTCCGCCGGTTGCCTCCGTCGGCGTCGGAGTCCGTCGCCCCCGACTCCTCCGCCTCCGCCTACGCGCCCGACGCCAACGCGTCGAACCACGACGGCGAAAATGGAGGAGAGAGAAACGACGAGCTCGACGGCGCCGGCGACGGCGACGAAGCAGTAGACGGAGACGAAGAAGCAGAAGCGCGCGCGCTCGGGGTTCTGGACATGGCTCGTCGCGTCGGTCGCGTTTCGGCTCGCCCTCGTCTACCTCCCCAGGAACCTCCGCCTGTCCACTGCTCCGAGGTCGCCACCCCTCTCACCAGCATTCGCCGCCGTAACGCCGCCTCTCTTCGCTCCGTCGATCGATACCCGATCCCCGATCCCCGCCCCCTCCTCCCTTGAAATCTTGGAGGTTCATTTTCTGATACGATTTCTGGTTTTTCTTGTTTGTGCCGCCTGCAGTTGGCAAAGGCTACTGGTTGAAGCAGCAGGCGATGTCTCCCTACGCAGGTTCGGCTCCGTTCGATCTCTGTAGGAAGGAAGCTGCTTGTTTGCTTACTGGTGTGTCGCTGTTCCATGCTTTGATCCCTCCCATCTTCAATTTTCTTCCCCCCTCCCTCGAAATCTCGTTTTTTCAGCATTTTCACTTTGGAAAAATCTGGGTGAGGAAGTAGATTTTTTGGGAGATGATTGATTAGTTTGGCATGTTTTCCGGGTTTTGAAATTTTTTTGACTGAGGTGAGCCTGTTTGGGAGAAGATTATCATGCGTAATGGGGTCTGGTGGTGTGATTACTTTGAACGGAGGAAGCACTTGAGTTATGGTTTTTTGACTGCTTCAACCTTTTTTCCTCCGAGAAATTAGGATGATCTGGTCTATTCTGAATCTGGGTCGCCATTCACGGCAAGCCTGAATGGTGAAACGAACTCCTCTACCTATTTATGTGATAGGACTGAGGATCATATCTGAGGATCATATCTGATTATAGCTTTCTAAAAAAGGAAACTTTATATTTGCATGCTATCCAGTTTCTCTAAGGGATTAAAGCAACCTGCCATGTATGTGAATCGTTGAAGCAGTGAATGGACCCTGGAGATTATTCGATCGAATGATCGTTATTGTTTTTCTTAATTATAGAGAGAGGTACTCATATTGCTTTTTCTTGGAATCAGAATTGCTACTGCTTAAGGGCATCTTAACTTCTTTCAGATCCAGGTTATGGTGCTGTTGGTTTCATCGTTGATTGTGAACATTCTTATCGTCGCACTGTGCAGCTTATTCAATATAGCTATTTCTTCATTTGTCTAATTCAAGAAAGAGCTCCTCTGTATTCTAGATGATGTTTTAACATATACACCATGTGGTCTAAGAAAATAAGAAGTTCTGCTTATAATTGTTATCTTGGCAAGTTTCATTGTGCACCTTATTTAGTCCATAGTCCCATATTTATGTTTCGTGTGGAGACTGAAGTGAGGTGGAGATTTTGTGCATTCAACAATCTGTTTCTTGTTCCAACAGGAAAGGGGTCAGCCATTGCCAAAGTTTGGTGAATGGGATGTGAATGACCCAGCTTCAGCGGAGGGGTTTACTGTCATCTTTAACAAGGCAAGGTATGAAAAAAAGACGGGTGGCAAGCCCAAATCTCTGGCAAAGGCCAACCCTCAAGTCAAACACTCTGTTGATCCGAGCAAACCTCCAACGGTAAGTTGTTTCTTAGGAGCCTGGGAACAAACTGTTTTATTTATGTAGGATGCATTAATTATTGCAGTCATTTGTTCTACAATAATCTATTAAGGTTCCAGTTATGTAGTAGTTAACCTGTCTAATAATTAAATTTAAACTTTCTTATATGCTATGCTAGTCTTGATGAAAATGTAGAAATGGAAAATAGAACTCTCAAACTTGCAGATAGGGTAAAAGAAATTGATTTGACAGTGTCATAAAAACTAAGCAGGTTGGGCACTACTTGCTCGTTAGTATTTGAATCATTCAAAATGACCATCCGAAAGATGCTATTATCCTTTATAGTGCGAGCAGGAATTGAATTTGAGTTGGACGCAATTGTCTGTGAACAAGTCAGCTGCTGTAGATTTTATTTATTTCTTTATTTTGTTTTCATTCTCCCAACCTTTGCTGCTTCGCTCTCTTACCGTGAATTCTTTGTTGCACGCAGAAGAAATGGTTTTGCTGCATTCAGAGCCCAGCAGAATCTTGACTAGGTTCTCTGGCGAGGAGCTTCCAAAAGAGATGCGCGTTGTTAGGCTAAAGCAGCCCCAGAATGTTCACTTGAAGAAGATACAAACAGTTTAGAGCCATTGTTATTGTTGCAGGAATAGCTCGTGGTGTAAATGTGGGGTTTGTGGAGATGAGTAAAATAATGACGCGTCATGCTTACTATAATCTATCAGCAGTATGCTTCTCTCTGTCTCTGCCTATGTCTCTCTCTCTCTCTCTTCCTCTGCTTAGTTCTATTGTTAATTTATTAATTGTCTGCTTTCTGTAGTTGTGAATTGGATCTGTCTGTGAAATGTCTACACCTACTTTCAATCTGGTTTAATTTATTGTTATCCATCGTTGTTGAAGACATTATAGATACGAGCTTGTGACCCTTTCCTCTGTCATCAATCACGCTAACGGATGTTTCTGGTTGGGGGAACAGCGTGAGTCATAGCCATATGCGTTTGTCATTTCTCTTTTATAGGAATTAAGGTGTCAACTCCCTTAGACATGGGAAAGGTCATCTCCACGAATCTTCTGCGTAGGGATTGTTCAAATGGCAATTTCGAATATTGGTAATCCTGATCTCATAAGGAGAAAGGCACAATCTTGCCCTTCTTCTTTGTTTTAGGAAAGGCTAGTCTTATATCAACAATGGAAGTAACAAAAATGTCTAATGTCGTGCGTTCCTCAAAGAACATGAGTTTGCAAAATTTCGTGCATGTGAAATGATGATTGCAGTCATGAACCAGCTTTATCTATGGCCTCTTTTTCCATAGATCATTGATGTAGTTGATTAACTCCACACATTCATACATCATTGATGTAGTCCATAAAATTCCACAAATTGGTAGGATCAATTGACGTTCCGCTTTTTCCTCTTCCTTTTTCCCACGACTGATGTGAATGACATGGCTCTAATATCCCCCCTACTAATGGTGCGGAAGCTACTTCTGTTACACAATCACCGCCAAAGACCTCAAGAATGAGACCAAGGTTCCAATCCCAGTAAATGCAATTCCAAAACTGTGGAGCTATGGCTGTCCTACTTACCAAACAACAAAATAAAACAAAGCTCTCTTCCTCACATCTTTTCCTTCTCTTTGCTTCAATTTGATTTGAGCTTCACTCTAGTTAGGAAGAAGTTGTAATTGCCATGAACTTAACGATGGAACCTAGTAGAATGCCCAATTTTTCTTCATGGCCTGACGCATTCTGTTTTTTCACCTCAAGGTCATCTATCATATGACCTTTTCACAAAGTAAACAGTTTCCTTGTCTACACATGTCTCTATGGATATTTAAAGAAAGAACCGAAGACTGGCGTTGGTAACAAAAATCTCTAATTACTTTAGCGTCATCTGACAGTATCAATGTTAAACTCGAGAGAAACCAAGCTTCCTCTCAAAAAGGCGGCGGAGCAGTAAACTTGGAGAACACTCGCCCCAATAAGTGCTGCTCACTCGAAGAAAGCCTTATGGACTGCCCTTCTGCTCATTGCGTCGTTCACTGCGATCACAAATCATCATAAAATGAGTATTCATTGAACCCAATATCTATGTATCGTCTGTTAGTGTACACAATATTTAATTAGCAAGGTCATCCCCATTCCATTTCGTGTGGCGATCAGACACACTTCAAAACATCTAGCAGATAACACAAGTAAACAAAACCCATGACCATTTGAAACCCAGTACACCAAGCACGCATCTTCTTTTTTGTTGCCTGCTTTGTTTTCTAAGTCCGCCTTTTCAGCTGCTGCCAAGTTAGGAAGGTTTTACTATTTTCAGGATCATAAACAATATAACCGATTAGTTACGTCAATCAGATGGATAAAAGGAGCTTGTCAAAGGCTCTAGAAATAGCTTTTAACTTGTCTTGTGAGACATCTACTTCTGAAGGTCTTTTAAGAACAGAGGTTGTGAGAACCTTTGAGATTTAGGAGATAACAGGAGTCAAAGCAAGCTATAGTGGTCCACTCAGCATTAAATAGGAAAGTTATTTCCATCAGAGATGAAACAGGGTTGGAATCCACCGCGATAATTAGCAAGAGGACTTGACATAAAATATCTTACCAATTGCTTGACGTTCAGTCTCAGCCTCCAGCCAATGCTGCTCAAACTGAATGTTGTAGAGAGCCTCCTCCAGCTTCCCTATCTGTTCCAACAAGGGGTTGAAATGCTCTGCAGATACATTCACAGCAGATAAAAAAGAGACGCAGTATATTCTGTAAAGTTCGTCAGTTCAAGAGACAAGAAAACAGAAAAAGGCAGAGTCCTACCGTCCTTTGCATGCTGATCATAGAATGTAAAATGGCCAACGTGTACATCAAAGTCGATGGTTTCATGATAAGGAGACTTGTTAGTAAAGCAGAACCGATGAACACCCTTGTGGTGAGCCACAAACTCAAATTTCTCACTGATCTTGTCGTGAAAATCTTGAATCTGTTCACCAGAAGTCCTTTCATCTGACAATTTCAAAAGTTGCAAAGTACATACAGTTATCTAGGTCATTATCATAGAATTAAAGATCAATAAGAGAACTATTGGCAGAATCGAAGAATGTAATAATCAATATATGATATCAATCTTAATCATGTCCCGACAAACATGAAAAAGGAAAACCAAATATGCATATGCGAGATCTAGTCGAGCCATCTAGGCTGCCAAAGGTAACAAAATTCAATGAAGAATTTCCTTTAGGAAGATAATCAGCATCCTTTACAAAAAGAAATACATGTGAGTACAGTAATTCCTTTAGGTTAACGAGATTTCGTGATACATGGAATCTGTGGAAGGGATCAAAGCATGGAACAGCGACACACCAGTAAGCAAACAAGCAGCTTCCTTCCTACAGAGATCGAACGGAGCCGAACCTGCGTAGGGAGACATCGCCTGCTGCTTCAACCAGTAGCCTTTGCCAACTGCAGGCGGCACAAACAAGAAAAACCAGAAATCGTATCAGAAAATGAACCTCCAAGATTTCAAGGGAGGAGGGGGCGGGGGATCGGGGATCGGGTATCGATCGACGGAGCGAAGAGAGGCGGCGTTACGGCGGCGAATGCTGGTGAGAGGGGTGGCGACCTCGGGGCGGGTGGACAGGCGGAGGTTCCTGGGGAGGTAGACGAGGGCGAGCCGGAACGCGACCGACGCGACAAGCCATGTCCAGAACCCCGAGCGCGCGCGCTTCTGCTTCTTCATCTCCGTCTACTGCTTCGTCGCCGTCGCCGGTGCCGTCGAGCTCGTCGTTTCTCTCTCCTCCATTTTCGCCGTCGTGGTTCGACGTGTTGGCGTCGGGCGCGTAGGCGGAGGCGGAGGAGTCGGGGGCGACGGACTCCGACACCGACGGAGGCAACCGGCGGAGGGGCGTCGGCGTCAGAGTAGGGTTCAGGGGAGGAGGCGGAGGCTGCGTCGGCGTCGGAGTCGAGGGCGACGGAGGCAACCGGCGGAGGGCCGTCGGCGTCGCGTTTCGCTGGAAGAGAGGCACGACTTCGGCGTCGGCGTCGGGGTGGGGGGCGATGGAAGCAACCAGCGGAGGCGGAGGGGAGAGAGACAGAGAGGAGAGAGAGGAGAACGGGGAGAGAGACGATCTGCAGAGCTGAGAGAGGCGCGAAGAAAGAAAAACCCTCAGTCTCCCGTCCGAAAATTTTTCAAAATGGCGCCTGACACGAGGACACGTGTCGTCCTCCGAGCGCCTTCTTGTTTGACACGCTGGGGCATAAGATGTACCCAATATTTTCTCGGGTTCAAGACCCCTTCTTCAATCCAGCTCGACGCTCGTCAACGCGTGCGGACAAAGAGTCAGTTGAACAGAATCTTGACGGTTTCTCTCTCTCTCTCTCTCTCTCTCTCTCTCTCTAAAGATTTCGAGGAAAGAAAAAGGAAACAAGAATATCTCCGAAAATTAGAAATACAGAAGAACGGCAGGGCCGTCCATCAACCGGATACTGATGACGTCACAGCGCATGGATTAAAATACAAGAAAAGGAAATAAGAAAAAGAAAATCTATTTCAAGAAAGCTGCGCTCTTCGCTTCTTCTTGCACAGACACAACCAAATTCAAGAGCTCTTCTCCTCCTTCCTCCTTCTTCATCTCTCTCTCTCTCTCTCTCTCTCTCCGCATTCTTGCTCCAAGTATAGTAAAACCCAGAAGAACATTGAATCTGTTCTTTGCGACTCGCCAGAGAGTATCCATCGCCATCACCCACGATGGAGGAGGCGAAGAGAGGGCCGAAGCGCCGGCAGGGGGTCGAGGGCGGGCTCATCGAGAAAGCGAGCGCGCGCGAGGTCACTTTCTCCAAACGCCACCAGGGCCTCTTCCGCAAGGCCGCCGAGCTCTCCATCCTCTGCGGCGCGGAGGTCGCCGTCATCACCTACTCGCCCCACGGCAACCCTTTCGCCTTCGCCCACCCGTCCACCCCCGACGCCCTCATCGATCGCTACCTCTCGAGTGGTGCGACGGGACCCGCCGCGGACGAAGCCGCCGCCGTGCACAGGAAGCAGTACCACGACGGGGTCGTGAAGCTCGAAGAGGCCAAGAGAGAGGCAGAGAGGATCGCTGCAGAGGCCGCCGGCAAGAGGAACCGGTGGTGGGAGGAGGCGGTCGGGGACGGCGTGGAGGAGGAGGAGCTGGAGCATTACGTGGCGTCGCTGGAGAGTTTGAAGAAGCTGGTCGCCGAGAGAGCCGGACAGTACGATGATTTGGGTTTCTACGGCCGATTACTGGCGACGGACGAGGACATAAGCATGGACTTGGATGCCACGTTTCTCGCTGAGTTGCAGTACTCTTGTTAAATGAGAAGTCAATAGAATGCTCTTTCTTAGTTCAGATAAACTTACGATTTTATCAATTCCCTCGTAAATTTCTTCTTCTTCTCTTTGGTTTTTTGCAAGTCTTATGGGGTTTTGAACTCGGGGTCAGGATGGAAATCATGTTGAACAATATTCTTGTATTGCCTGTTGATAAAAGACGAATAAATCAAGTTCGTCTCCCTTCTTTCATTTACTTTGAATAATCTCCCGTTATCTCTTTGTTTTTGTTTTCAATGTCATTAATATTGAACTAGGGTTCGATTTTGAGTGTTTGATATATTTAAAACGAATCAAAGGAGTTACAAATAGATGAAATTACAATTTCCGAAGCAACATTATATTCATAACCTTTTTCTTCCCCTAGAAGTACGGAAATAGTTGTCAGCCTCCCGCTAGTTTCCGTAGTTTTGTTTTTCTACTAGGATGAATTGCAAAACAATTTGACCACCCATATCTATATTTTTTTTGTGGCCAATAGCACACAAAAGGCATGTAGAAATTTATCCAAAAAAAAAATTGAATTTGGAATTTTGAAAGATTATTTGAACATAAAATTATTATCTGATTACTGTTTCGCCATAATCCCAGCAGTTTGGACATTTATTAAATTTACAAGCAAATTTTAAATATAGTTTTATTATATAGAGATAAATGCGAAGCAAAATCTCATATGTCGACATTGAATACATTCTTAATAACTTCTTAAATAATTAATGAGAATACTATCAATGATTACTTTCGAATATTGATTAAACGTATGTAATAGAAAATATTTTGATTTTAAATTAGGTTAATACCCTAAAAAATCCCAAACTGGTACACATGTGACAAATTTACCTCAAACTATTTTTTTAACCACCAAAAACCTCAAACCGGTATACATTTGACAAATTTACCCAAAACTAATACACTTATAACAAATTTACCTTCGTTAGTTTTCGTTAAATTTTACTGTTAAATTATTAAGTTAAATGACACATGGCAGTTGACTGATATACCAATTTAGGATTTTACGCTCCGTTTGTCACATTTTAGATTTTTTTGTGGCATTAATCCAATTTAGTAAAGGGTATATTTGTTATAAATTTATCGGTTTGGGGGTTTTTTGCGGTCGAATAAATTAATCTGGGGTAAATTTGTCATAAATGTACCAATTTAGGGATTTTTATGGTTAATCGGGGCAAATTTGTCACAGGTGTACCAGTTTAGGGTTTTTCATGGTCAAAAAAATAGTTTGGGATAAATTTGTCACAGGTGTACAAGTTTGGGATTTTTCAGGGTATTAACCCTTTAAATTAACTAGTCAAAACTAAATGTTTTCTTTATTTTAACTGCTTCGTAAAGTGTCCCAAAACACTTCAAAAGAGAACTCCTTTGCTCTAAATCAAGAAAATATTTCAGGAAAGCGGCAAATTCACAAGAATTGAGACAAGTAAGAAAATGTTAGAATCTTAGGGATATGAGCAATCGCAATTTGGGGAATTGGAACTTTTCCTTATTAGCGAGGACTTTAGATATCCAGGCCATGGGGGACCCAGAGGCAAACACAAGGTCGCCAGCGAAACGAATGAGTGAATAATCATTATAACCTTGACATCTTCTATCACACAGTGTGCTAATAGAAATGAGCACGTACAGTTATGTAGGGGTGTCAAAAAAACCTGACTGGACTTGACCCGAACTGAACACGACACGAACACGAAATAAGTATAATACATGTTTCGGATCTTGATACTGTTCGAGTAACATATATAAAACAAGCAAAGAAATATGTGTTGGGTTGGGTTAGGGTTGGAACATTGTTCGACCTGGAACACATTAACTTCAAATTCCAAACAAGCCAACAAACACAAACATGTTATCTTCTTTAGGGGTGTTAATGGGTCGGGTCGGGTTTTGTGGTTACCCGACCCAACTCGAATCAAAAGGGCCACACACTATGACCCGACCCGACCCGACTGGACCCGAAACACATTAGACTCGCATTGAAAATTCGGGTCGGTTCGGGTCGGGTCGGGTTGCTGGGTTTTCCACTTTTTTTTTTTTTTTTTTTTTTTTTACCTTTCTTTTCTTTGGGGTTCAGGTTTGGGCAAGGTTTCCAAGTATGCATTAGGAATCTCCATTTCAGTAAGCACACCTTGCTATTAATTGCCATAGCTGCCTTCGCATTCGATTCGCACAGGTCCCCGCACCGCTGCAACCTCTTCCTAGCTTCATCGATAATCCATTAGATGGCACTTTCGGGCAAGGCAACCACCACTTCTCTTCTGTCTAATGGATGGCCTACCACTTTGGACACACCTGAAGAATTCTTATCATGGTCATCGCCATCATCCATCAATATCCCACGATCAACATACCAAAATTCCATCGCAGAGAACCCATCAAGCATGCTGGTTAACATCGCATCGAGCTTCTTAAGAGTAGGGAGATTTATCTATAAATCAGAGTGAGGACGAGTTGCCATGAACTCATATGTGCCCCCACCCGGGAATTGTTGTATCGATGGCACGAGCTCCACAATTGAATCGCTCACACATAAGAGCCATTCCATTTCTCTCGCGCCACATCGCTTTCTTCGAGGTGCCAAAGGCTCTAGCCTCCATAATGCACCAAAGACAAGAGCTGCAATCCGGTCCAATACATCGCATTTGTGTCCAAACTTGAAATATAGAACGGTTACTCATTTACACGATTTTGGTGACACCAGAGGGTAATAAATCAAACTGGAAAGCCTAATTATGCACTAATTTCAAACAAGGTGGACAACATCAAGCTGAATTGGCAGCACGGGCATGGAATGAAACATTTGCCTTCTTTAAGATTCAAAGCGCTCTGAGGTTGGAAAAGCGTGAGTTGCTGAAATGCATGTCCATCATGCCATGGGTAAGGAATAAGCATGCCTTGCTGAAGATCAGAGGCAATAGTTGATGCTTCTCAAGCGGGTGACACAATTTTTCAATCATCTAAAACAGAACAGGTTCCCCTGATCTTTATCATTCAAGATACATACTATAGGACACCACTGCAATCAGCATCTATTATACATTGATGCAGAACAAAGTTCTAGTGGAATATATTCTGTGCTAACCTCTAATACGTCAATCATCGAGAGAAGTCAACATCGAGCTTGACTCTGTGGTCTTATTTGGCAATTCTACAATAAATTCATGATGGCGGGGAAGCGACGGCGACGAGGGCTCGGCCCACCGCCGCCTCCTCTCCCCACCTTTTTTATCGTGAATTTATTGTAGAATTGCCAACTACGACCACGGAGTCAAGCTCGATGTTGACTTCTCTCGATGATTGACGTATTAGAGGTTAGCATAGAAAATATTCCACTAGAACTTTGTTCTGCATCAATGTATAATGGATGCTGATTGCAGTGGTGTCCTATAGTATGTATCTTGAATGATAAAGATCAGGGGAACCTGTTCTGTTTTAGATGATTGAAAAATTGTGTCACCTGCTTGAGAAGCATCAACTATTGCCTCTGATCTTCAGCAAGGCATGCTTATTCCTTACCCATGGCATGATGGACATGCATTTCAGCAACTCACGCTTTTCCAACCTCAGAGCGTTTTGAATCTTAGAGGAGGCAAATATTTCTTTATTTGAACTTGTTGATAGAGGTTTCTTTTATATATATATGTCCTACAGATTGGTTGCATAATTTCATAAGCTTCATTTATTGTAAAGGCATGTTGGAGCTAAGGTCATATTTCACTTTTATGTGCGTTTTTCTTGAAAAGTTATGCATTAAGAAGCCTGACATATTAAATAAATGATCAAATCATGTCATAGGCATACTCATTTGATGCTAATTTTTCAATATAAGCATGATTGGAATATACCTCGGGTGCATATGACTTTGCTAACGAGCCTTTGCGTGTTTTCGGGAATTAACTCCTAATCAACTCCAAGCGGGTCAAACATTGGAGCCTCTCAGTCGTTTTACTGTACTTTGATAGGCTGTCAGTGCATGGAAAGGGAATAACTTTTTATACATCACCGGTTGATAAGAAGAGTCCTGACATACTTTCAATTTCCTATTAGCTCTTAACAAGACATTCTCTGTGAAAAAGAAGAAAGGAAAGCTCCGGAAGGCATGGGATGGGAGCAAAGTCATCTATAACGTAGCATCCTGGGGGGCAACAGCCATTGGGTGTGTCTTTTAGTTAATCTCCTGTCAAATATTGGTTTATTATTCAGCACGTGACTTTCCTATATTTTCAATGCTGGAGCATGTTTGAATCTTACGCTGTTCTTTTAGACAATTCTTAACCTCCATACTCTTGCAGATTTATCCAGCTCTTGATCTTTGCAACTCTCTCTCTCTCTCTCTCAACGTAATTGTGGTCAATGTCTGTTCTTTTCAGGATCTATCGAACCCGGTACTTCTCGGGGCTGCCTCAAATGCCTTTTGGACTTCTTGTCATGTTATATCAAAGCTTCTCTCGATCTTCACAATCTGCCTCGAAGAGGAGCTTAATTAGTTCATTCCATGCTCATGCGCCAATGCGGCTGATGTTGTCCACCTTGTTTGACATTAGTGCATTAATTAGGCTTTCCAATTTGATTTATTACCCTCTGGTGTCACCAAAATCGTGTAAATGAGTAACTGTTCTATATTTCAAGTTTGGACACAAATGCGATGTATTGGACCGGATTGCAGCTACTGTCTTTGGTGCATTATGGAGGCTAGAGCCTTTGGCACCTCAGAAGAAAGCGATGTGGCGCAGAGAAATGGAATGGCTCTTATGTGTGAGCGATTCAATTGTGGAGCTCGTGCCATCGATACAACAATTCCCGGGTGGGGGCACATATGAGTTCATGGCAACTCGTCCTCACTCTGATTTATAGATAAATCTCCCTGCTCTTAAGAAGCTCGATGCGATGTTAACCAGCATGCTTGATGGGTTCTCTACGACGGAATTTTGGTATGTTGATCGTGGGATATTGATGGATGATGGCGATGACCATGATAAGAATTCTTCAGGTGTGTCCAGTGGTAGGCCGTCCATTAGACAGGAAGAGAAGTGGTGGTTGCCTTGCCCGAAAGTGCCATCTAATGGATTATCGATGAAGCTAGGAAGAGGTTGCGGCGGTGCGGGACTTGTGCGAATCAAATCGAAGGCAGCTATGGCAATTAATAGCAAAGTGTGCTTGCTGAAATGGAGATTCCTAATGCATACTTGGAAACCTTGCCCGAACCCGAACCCCAAAGAAAAGAAAGGTAAAAAAAAAAGTGGGAAACCCAGCAACCCGACCCGACCCGAATTTTCGATGCGGGTCGAATGTGTTTCGGGTCGGGTTGGGTCATAGTGTGTGGCCTTTGTGATTCGGGTCGGGTCGGGTAACCACAAAACCCGACCCGACCCGTCCCATTTACACCCCAGTTCTGTATATACACCATGTCTACGGATGATGCAATGCTCTTTCTACTTGTAGCCCGTGGGAAACAACTATAACTCTCTCTCTCTCTCTCTATCTCTCTCTATATATAGAGTCCAGTTCGATAAAGAACAACGAAACAAGACTATTTTCGATTTAAAAAAAAAACACCAAAAAAGGGCTACCGGTGATCTAATACCGATGACGTCACGAGAAAAGCACCCCTATATCCTCATCTCTCTCAAGAGAGAGCCGAAGCTTTTTTTTAATAAATACACTAGAGGTCCTAAAGTTTATTATCAAAATACAATTTAGTCCTAAATTTTCACAAAAGTATAATTAAGGTCTAAAACTTATCATAAAAATATAATTGAGCCTTAAAACTCGTTACAAAATTACAATTGAGTTATAAAACTTGTCACGAAGGTATAATTGAGCCATAAAATTTTTAAAAAATGCAATCAACGAAAGGACTTGAATAGAGTGATTTGACAAGTTTTATGATTTAACTGACTTTTTAAAAGTTGGAGGACTTAATTATACTTTCGTGATAAATTTTAGGATGTAATTACATTTTTAAATATTTTAAGACTTAATTGTACATTTGTGATAGTTTTCGGCAACTTTGAGACCTTGCAAGAACTTGATTTGATTTCCCTTCATGATATATGCTATATTTCGTAATGTTGACATTAACATAACCAAACAATTGGCTGTCATGTTTTTACCAAAAAAAGAAAAACAATTGGCTTGTCATGGAACTTCGCTCTCAAGCCTCAAGTCAGCTTATTTACCTCACTTCACATATCACCAAAATTTATCATTCATTCACAAGTTATGCTTTACTCTTCGCTAGTCAGAAAGTTGATCTTTCTAACATATGTAGATTGGTTATGTCAGCAATTGTGTGTTTTTTTTTTCTTTTACTCTCTCGCTCTCTCTCTGATCCAGGCTTTGCCACAACAAATCTTGCGACCATAATCACTTGCCTTCAAAACATAAAAAATTTTATCCTTATTTGCAGAAGTTTTGCATTCAATAAAAAGTCGAGGACCAGAATAAAGTGAGTCAATTAGTATTAAAACCACATGATTGACGACTTAAATGATGCCCATTTTAGACTACTATTCATAGCGTGAGTGTGATTTCGGACAATCGCGTGCTTATGAGCTGAGGCTCACCGAGGTTAGGTACCTCCACGGTTGATTTCAACCCACCACATTGCATGCGCTCTTCATAGGGATGATATGAGCAAAGAGATTGAATAAGAATTAAAAAGGTATGTGGACTTTGAAACTAATAGTGCCCCTTCCTTGATTAGACTGCTCAAATATTTTCTTACCCTTTGTTTACTCGACGTAGAAAATCCAAAGATGGAAGACTTTCAAGTCTCCTTACTTGAGTAGACTTCTCCAATTTCGTCTTACCCTTCATTTACTCAATGTAGAACATTCAAAGGTGAAGACTTTCTTGCAACCCACCACATTACATGCTCTCTTCATGTGAACAATACAATGCCCACAAAAAGACCGAATAAGAATTGAAAATGTATGTGGACTTTGAAACTAACAAGACCCCTTCCTTGATTAGACAGCTCAAGTATTTCCTTACCCTTCACCCTCCTTAGTATAGTAGACTAAGTTCGGATGGATGTCTAAGTCAGTATGATTTCTTGCTTGATGAAGGCAGCTGAAAAGGATGAAAGATGGATTCTCTATAGACTAAAGACGGATTTGCTATCTATGGTGAGTAGTTTCTTTCTTCTCGATACCTTTTATTGAATTGAACTACTAAATACCTGTCAAAGATCGTATAGTAGATATAATCAGGAAGGTTCTTTCTAATTGGTCAGGATTTGGTACACTTGTTGGTACCTACGAAGCATGGTATCTATCGATTGGAGGACCAATGCTGGGATCAAACGTAGGGCATTTTTGAATGAATTGATTTCTCCCTTTTTGTCCAAGTTTCTTCTTTTTTTGTCTAACTCACTTCCTTTTTTCTTTGTGAGTTTCGGGAATACCCCCGTTCATAGGTCCGAGATTCACATCTATGAATTGAAAGGTCCGAATGATCAAGTCTGCATGTCCGATCCCAAAGAGAAGGAAGAGATCTTCGGAAAGTGGGTTTTTATGATCCGATAAATAATCAAACGTATTTAAATATTCCTGTTATTCTAATTTTTCTTGAAAAATGTGCTCAACCTACAGGAACTGTTTATGATATTTTAAAGAAAGCGGGGGTTTGTTATGCTTAATATCTTTAGTTTGATCTGTATCTGTCTTCATTCCACCCTTTATTCAAGTAGTTTTTTCTTAGCCAAATTGCCCGAGGCCTACGCTTTTAGAGACATAATTGACTGCATTGATCTCCGTAGCGACACCACCCACAGAATTTAAAGAACCTAAAGGAACATGAGTCATATATTCTGCGGAACGACGTTCTTGCCAAGGCTGTATATCTTTTTTCAGCCTACTCAAGTCCAATCCATTTGGACCCTTAAGAGGTTCTAACCAAGGAGCATTGAAAGTACCAGAAATTCCTAGAGGCATACCATCCGAAAAACTTCCTTGACCAATTGGGTTCATCAGAAGAGGCGTATCTTTTGAAGCCAAAATTGATTTTCCTTGATATCGAACATAATGCATGAAAGGATCTTTGAAGAACCATAGGATGCACTGAAAATCATCAAGAACAAGGAGTCCAAATATATTCTAAATGAGACAAAGAAAAAGGGGTTAGAGACCACTCAAAAAATCAAATACATAAGGGTTTTCTTTTGAGCTATTTCATATTTCCGAGTTACTCAACTTGAGTTTTGAGAATACAAATGATTCCAAAGATGGAAGACTTTCAAGTCTCCCTCCTTAAGTAGACTTCTCCAGTTTTGTCTTAACCTTCATTTACTCAATGTAAAACTTTCAAAGGTGAAGACTTTCTTGCAACTCACCACATTACACGCTCTCTTCATGTGAATGATACGATGCCCACAAAAAGATTGAATAAGAATTGAAAAGGTATGTGGACTTTGAAACTAACCGAGCCCCTTCCTTGATTAGACTGCTCAAGTATTTTCTTACCCTTCGTTTACTCTATGTGGAAATTCCAAAAATGGAAGACTTTCAAGTCTCCTTCCTTGAGTAGACTTCTCCAGTTTTTTCTTACCCTTAATTTGCTCCATGTGGAACATTCAAAGGTGAAGACCATTCACATTCTTGCTAGTTTTTTTTCTAATGAGAATCTTCTTTGAGAGTTGTTTCTTCAACCTCTTGCATTTCCATTATTGATATCTTAATCTTTGGCAACTTTGAGACCTTGCAAGAACTTGATTTGATTTCCCTTCATGATATCTATTATATTTCGTGACGTTGACATGAACATAATCAAACAATTGGCTGCCACAGAACCTTGCTCTCAAGCCTCAAGTCAACTTGCTTAGCTCTCTTCACATATTTGCTAGAATTTATTATTTACTTAAAAGTTATGCTTACTCTTTGCTAATCAGCGAGTTGAGCTTGCTTCGTTCATTCATGATCTTGCTAACATATGCAAATTGATTGAACTGTTTTTTCTTTTATTCTATCTCTCTCTGATCCAAGCTTTGCCATGACGGACCATGCAACCATAATTACTCCCCTTAAAGACTAAGAAAGTTTTATCCTTATTTGCAGAAATTTCGAGTCTGATAAAAGTTATGACCAGAATAAAATGAATCACAATTAGTATGAAAACCACATGATTGACGACTCAAATGAGAACCATGTTAGACTACTATTCATAGTGTGAGTCTGATTTTGGACAATCACATTTTATGAGCTGGTTTATCGAGGTTAGGTACATCCACGACTGTTTTCAACCCACCACATTGCACTCTCTCTTCATGTGGTTGATATGATACACATAAAGAGACTCAACAAGAACCAGTAAGGTATGTGGAGTTTGAAACTAACGAGTCCCCTTCCTTGATTAGACTTCTTGAGTTTTTTCTTACCCTTCGTTTACTCAATGTAGAAAATCCAAAAATGGAAGACTTTCGAGTCTCCTTCCTTGAATTAGACTTTTCAAGTTTTTTTTTCTCCCCTTTGATTTGCTCAATGTAGATCCCGCAATTGATTAATTGAGTTTTATATGCACGTCAGAGATTATATATACCAATCCCCCCACACACACCCACACACACCCACACACATAGACGATAGCAAAAATGCACTTCCCTTCATCAACATTGTCATCACCTCTTCTTATTACCATTTTCTGCTTGCTCTTGGTTCTAATCTCCTCGTTCCTTCCAAGGGCCCCGGCTCTAAAAGGAAATGTGAAACAACGTAAGTGATTTTTGTTTTTGGTGCTTTGAGCTTTCAATAAGGGTGAGGGACATGATTCCATGAAACTGTAGTTGACATGGCTTGAGACGGGAACATAGAGAAAGCTTTATACATCATGTTGTTATCATTGAATACTTTTGGGCAACGTCTGATCTTTCATAACAATTTTCATTGAATATGGTCTTGCACATACAGCTATAAATCCGCTCCCAAGCCATTCTCCTCCTGACAGAGGACCTTAGAGTGAGTACTCTTATTACTCCATATCTCGAACCTTTCCATCACGTTGTTTGTTTCTAGAAGGGTTTATGTACTTGTGAATCATTCATCGTACATCGTATTACGTTTGCTCGAAAGCACTACATCCTTAATTCATCAGATATTCTCTAGTCAAATAATCATGTAACATGTCCAATTTCACTTTTATGCCAAACGATTAATCAAACTCCATGAAATTTCATCTTTACAAATGTAGTACAGGCATATGCTTAATTTCATATTTATAGCAACAATTAGTTACAAAATCTCGATGCTCTGTATCAACACTATTCGTGTACTTATTTGCGTAGTGTGGTCATAACTTGGTCAACAAGATTTTCTACGGTTAAATATGTGGGGGAAAAATCATGGTAATTTCATCATTATGTCAATAATTTCTCTGTAATATTCAAATTAATTACAAAATAAACCAATGTATATCCCGTGATTAATATTTGTCTGGAGTACATTACTAACAGTCTCAAACTGAGGAGAGGAAAAGGGGGGGGGGTGTAATGAGCTATAAAAAAAATAGTCTCGCATTCTCAATAGAAAAAGAAAAAGAAGAAAGGACAGTCTCACATCATCTATTTAACCAAGAATTAATTTCAGATCTTCAAGCCCTCTATTTTAAACACAGTTGCAGGCTCCGTACCGGCAAAGCCTTGATCAGACGGCATGTTGGTTGCTCTAGATGTCACCAAGCAAAGAAGAACTCTGTCACTTGTGATCGTGATTTATATGTAATATGTCATAATAATCTTGGTATGTACTTGGCATAGCAGAATTATTTCAGTTCCCAGTATTCCTCACATCATCTTCCAGACATTCTCATGTAAAATATAAATAGATAAGTTTCAATCTTTACTCTTCGATAATGTTCATCCGAGTAGAGACATCTCATCACCGCCTTATGTCTCAAAAAGTGAGTTCATGCTTGTGGGGCTTAGGAAAGGCAATTTTATTGGTCCACCCTGAGGAGCCTCCTATCTCTACAGCTATTCGATGGGAAAATTATTTAAAAAGTCTTGAACATATTATATAGCAGTCAATTCAGTTCTAAATTCTTTTATATTGTCAATTGAATCTTAAATTTTTGACAATTTGCCAATGTAGACTTTCGGCCAATTTTGGCCATAAATCACTGACGTGGTGGCCAAGCGAGCATCGCCATTCTTCATAGCACGATCGACGCTAACGTGGATGATTCTACAAAAATTTATATTTTTTTTCCTTTTTCTTTTCTCTCTCTTTTATTTTTTCCCTTCATCGGATTACCGCAAGGAAAACAATACATTTTTTCCCAAAAATCGTCCACACCAGTGGCAATCGTGCCACATAGAATGGTGGCACTGACTGAACCGCCATATCAACGATTTCCGACCAAAATTTACCAAAAAAGCTACTTTGATTTAGGACTAAATTGAAAAAATCGAAAAGTTTAAGACTGTGTTGGCCGTTGTTTAAGACTTTTTGGATGATTTCCCTATTGTTCAGTTGCGGTAAGCGGGCTACTTAGCACAAAAAGAATGGTCTGACGCTCTCTAAGAGACCCAGATACTAAAAATTAGCCACAAAAAAAAAGGTGCATGAACAAGGCGGTCTAGCTAAAACAATGCTACTAATAGTGCAACTGTGATATTTGCTAATGTTGGGGCAAACCATGAATTTTAGCTCGAAAAAGATTTATAGAACAATCATACTTGCCAATAGTCCATGAATGAGGTTTATTCTAGAAATTAAGTACTGCCCGAGTCCATTCTAAGAATTCAGGCTTTAATCAATTTTTTGTTTGTTGAGCTTCGGTAAACACCTACCTATTTTATCCCTTATAAGCAAATGTACTGAGGCTGCGTTTGGTCGTCCGGATTTCTAAACGGGATAGGACTGGATAGGATAGGATAAGAAATCCATGGATTTCTTCATATCCCATCAACTGTTTGGTGAACTACGGATTTAAAGTCGGATATCCTCATATCATATCCAATCTATTGTTTGGTGAACTGCGGATTTAAAGTTGGATATGTTCATATCTTATCAAATCTATCGTTTGGTGAACTACGAATTTAATTTTGGATATTTTAAAAACACTAACATTAGGCAAGTACAAATTTGCATGTTTAATATTCACAAAATCATCCAAAACAATATATCTTTTTCAAATTAACAGATTCTCATTGAATTTCATGATTACGCATCGTAATAATCTTTTACGTTCCTTTGAAATAATCTTTTGGATACCCCTTCAACGCCAAACGTTTTTAGAATAACCTCAATTTCAATATATTCACTTTCAAACATGAATTCTTTCTCTCTTACAAGTTTTTCATTTGTTTCCATTTTGTTACAGGTCCAATACCAAATCATGCCTAGGTTTTTTGCCAAAGAGACAGAGAAACTATTTATGAAAATAAAAGACAGAGGCAAATAATATTATAGATAATGGTTTTCTTGGCAATGAACATAGAGATAAAGTTTCAGGCCATATCCACCTCTTTTCAAGTCATGGCTACAATCGAAAGGTCCAAAAAGATAACATTAAAGCTTATAGCTAACCCCAAAAACCCTTTAAAAAAAAACATAAAGAAGAAAAAAAGAAAAAGTATGGAGAGAAAACATATCTCCTACAAACTCATAAACAACTCATCATCACTCATTCTCTTCTCTCATCTCTTGGAGAAGTAATTCCACAAATGCTTTCCTGTCTTCTCCTTGAAATCCCAAAAATAGATGAATATTCTCGGGATCCTTCACAATTTTTCTACATAATTTTATTCTATCCATAGTACCTAAAGACATTTGAAGAAGCTCCTCATTGATTTTTCGTTTGTCATTATCCAAATCCTTGGCATGTCCGATGCGGCTAGCGATCATCTCCATTCTCTCATTAGCTTTTTCCAAGAATGAGCCAAAAGTTCCTGCTATCTCAACTAAGCCAGCAGCCCATTTGTCACTTGCTTTAGCCCTTTTTCTTCTTGAAGAATCAGAAACATTTTGTGCCGAGAAGATGATAGTGGCGGTGAGTTTTGACTTACACCATTGGTTGCCACATTATCATGATTTTCATCTTCCTCATGATCTACAGCCGCATGAGCTTCGAAGGGTCTTCACCGAGATTTCCTTTGGCACGATCTTTTCCAAATATGTTTGCTAATCGATCATATTGAGGGAAGGACTTCCCTCTCAAAGAAGCAACTCCTGGATAGGTCTACAAAGAAAATTATATTATTTTGTTAAAAATGAAACAATTAATAAAGAAGACAAATGAGAAGAAGTGGCACAAACCTTGCAATATTTTTGCCAACTATCCTCAGAATGAATATCGACACAATGCTTTTCATGGTCCCACCCAAAGCCACTTTGATTCCTCAAGTCATATATCCGATTATACAACTTTTTCAACTTTTTCATTTTTGACTCTATGTGAGGATTACCCTTGATGCCGAATGAGGGAATTTTTCTTCAAACCACTTCTCTAACATAACCATGTAACCACTCTTGAAGCCGTTATCGGCTTTCATTCCTCGCGTAACTAATTCTTCAAGACCATCTAGAAGTGCATTTTCTTCATCTATTGTCCATATACGTCGGTCTCTCTTTGTTCCCCTTCCTTGAGTTTGACTGAAATTGCTACCTTCCATTCCTAAACAAAAACTATCTCAGCATATATGTTGATTGAACCACTCCCAGATTTCTTAAAGTAACAAAAAACAGAGAAAAAGAAAAATAACTCAGCATTCAATCAACCACGATATTCAACCCACACAACAAAATACAGGGATCTCCTTCATTACTTGAACTTTTCTTACTAGAAAGAAATTTACTTGAGATTTACCTGGAGTGAGAAGATCAATACATAATGTATGACCTATAAAGGCATAATCAATAGGGTTTTACATTTGAGTTATACTTTTACTTTTTGCTAATCAAGCCATGTTAACAACCTAACTCACTGCAATCTATCAATGATGTTGATTAATTCTCCAAAGAGTAGAACAATAAAGCATTGAATGTCATATTTTCAATATCAGTGCCAGGTTATATACATATACATTTATATATCTATTCCTAAATAAATTTATAATGGAACTCCAGCACATGCTACATGAAAAGGTCCCAAACAAAATGAGTGTGCAAAAATTATAACCAAAGAAACTTTCAGATATATGCCACCAGATTGTTATGTAGGTTCTCACACATGCAACTCCCGTAGAATGACATGATGTGACATGGCCAAGCAAACAGCAGACAGCACACATGAAGGAAGAACTCATACCTTTAATTTTCTTCTTTGGGCTTATGTTGAATCATTATGGTTTTGCTTAGAAAAGGATACAGTCTTTTGACACGTTGATGCAACACAACATGATTACGAGTGACAAAACTAGTCCTGGTAAATCTGACCTAGATGTTGTCCAGACTTTCAGGACAGTCCAAGCTATAATGTCCAGGCGACGGAGGGCGTGTTAGTCGCAATTCATGACTAACTTAACTTGAAACTGCATTTAATAACATCATACTTAAAAAACAATGTATCCATCTATGGTCCACTATCACTCCCAAGTTCTCTGCATAACAATTCGATTCTCTTTTCATGTCCGTTTCTGGCCTTTGAAGGCATCGTTTGCCGAATCCTAAGGAGCAATAGAAAACCTTGAGATTGCTTCCTATAGGAGAAAAACTGAGCCATTTAATTATAACAGAGGGGTGCCATTGTTCAAAGGAAATACAAAGCAGCAGAGCGTAACCATTTGAACCAGCTACATGTCGAAACGAACCCGTTACATAAAGCCCAGAGTGTAACCATTTGAACCAGCTACATGTCGAAACGACCTTTAAAAAAAACCTAGTAAGTCTCTGACCAGACTGCCTTCCCGATTCTTATCTCACACAGAGAGAGAGATGCAGTAGCCTTGGAAATCTGGGTATTGAAGAACAGAACCAAGAACGAACAATTCGCGTTGAAGATATCAAATATTTTGCACAAAAATAGAAAGGCCTTTATAAATCTACAGATTCAAAACTACCAAGAAGACGATCTCCAATCAACCAGCAAAAAAACCTAGAACTACAATTCGACCTACGTAAGTGAAACATAGATGAAACAGGAAAACAATCCACAACTACTTTAGAAATCAACGTTAGAGAGAGAATGATTATTTACCTTTGAAAATTCGTCGCTTTCGTAAAATTTCGATGAGAATCGGAGAGCTATTGAGAAGAAGGCTTCAACGTCGATACTTTGGAAACGAGAGAGTCGTCGTGGGTGAACGACGGAGAAAGAAAAAAAAAAAGCGTAGGGTTTTATGTTCGGATAAAAGAAATCCTATCCGACCTTATCCCACCCCCCCTCGGATTTTTTTATCCGGTCTATATCCCTCCTATATCCGACCTTATCCTATCCTAGACAGCTACCAAACATGGGATAGGATAAAACATATCCTATCCTGGTTTTTATCTGGTCGACCAAACGCAGCCTGAACATATACAAGGTGAAAGAAATTTCTACAAGCAAATGTACATAATATATAAATGCATTAGTCTACATGTTATATCATTTGGATGTACAATGCAAAGAAGAAGATCCCCATCCGGCAATACAAGTGTTGACAAAAAAAAAAGGATTTTTCACTCTGGACTTTTCCACCTATCAGCTCATCCTCTTGCCCTCATCACTAGCATGTGCTCTCCACTTGACGTGCCACCTATTGAGTCACAGGGAGGGATATGATAGACACTAAAACACGCAATCCCATGATTTCCATAACTAGAATAAGAACACATATCATTGAGTAAAAAAATTAACGCACATGTTTTGAAATACATCGTTCTTCATGCAAAAACGGAAAAGCGATAATCCAAGCGCAAATCCTTCTCCTCCATTGCCCTCTGTATTACTAGCTCAATGAGACAGCCCCTCACCCTTTAGCGCTAGGTAAACGCTCATTTATGAGGATAATTGTGAGAATTAGGGTTAGGGGAGATACTTGAGCACTATTTATAGACTTTCCAACTAGGCCCTCTCATTACGAGCCAGTTTCAACTCGGCTGACACTAGCCAACCCCATATTAAACTAATTAAGAAATATTCTATCTCACCTTAGATCAACACCGTAAAACGGTAAATTGCAATATCAATTAATGTAGCCTACATTAAGAAAACTCTTATATTCTCCCACTATAGCTACACTAATTGAAATTGTACTGTACGTGTGCACTTTGGTCTAAAGATAATTCTTAATAGTCAATCATATCCCACAAATTCTCAAACACTGAATTATGACGGTAACTGCATATATACACATAAAGTCTTCCATGATCACGAGTGCTTTTAATTTTATTAATATGGATTCAATATGATAGTGTGGCAAATGGATAACAGCTTTCATAGAGAGATCTCATTTGTCAATCATCATTCTCTTACCTTAAGTGTCACGAAAATCCGTGCCATTAGAAAATGTCTTTATGGTTCTAATGAACCCATATATGCCTTGTCTTTATGGTTAACCTTTCTTTATGTGTAACAAGACATATGCTTAAGGCTAATAATCGGATGCTCCTAGCCTTCACTCAAGGTTTATACAATACATTGAGACTTTTATCAATATCTATTCAACATTATAACAATTCCTTCAAAAATATTTTATTGAATGTAAAAGTTAATATATATCAAAACGTTACTAAATATAACAAGCACAAATGTAAACTTTATTAGAGGAAAAATAAAAATAGCTCCCACTAAATAACGGTATCCCAAGATGCTCCTAAGCCTTTGCTAATGACATGTCGTTCAAACACACAAGGGCGTAGGCCTTTAGTTAGTAAATCTGCAATCACATCATCTATAAGAATATGATCTACCGCAACATCACCATTTTGTACTGATTATTTTATAGTCAAAAACTTGACCTCCATGTGCTTAGATCTCTTGAGATTTTTGTTATTAATAAACAACATTGTAAAGTTATTATCGCAATATAACTATATGGGCCTATCCACAAAATAAAAAAACGGTTAACTCCCTAATGAGATTCCAGAGCCAAATAGCCTGAGTAGTAGCTGCAAAGCATGCTACGAACTCTGCTTGCGTGGTAGAAAAAGATATAGATTTCTATTTCTCGCTTTTCCATGATACTGCACCTCTTGCCAACATAAATATGTATTATGTCATAGACTTCTTATCATCTTGACAGCCAGCAAAATATGCATCTAAATACCCTATTAGCCACAAGGCCGTAATATGCCTACAAGTCAGCATATAATCTCTTCTCTTCTTTAAGTACCTTAAAATTTTCATGACAGTAATCCAGTGATCGTGTCTTGGATTTGACTGATATCTGCCTAGAAGTCCTATCGCAAAAGCAATATCGGGTCTAGTGCAAACTTGAGCATACATGATACTTCCAAACGCACTAGCATAAAGTACATCCTTCATTTGAGCTTTCTCAAAATCTGAAATAGGGCATTGTGAGAGACCCGATTTATCACTCTTAATAACAGGAGCATTTCCTGAATTGCAATGCTGCATATTGAATCTTTCTAAATATGTTTGTTTGACTTGACTCTTGTGTTTGGCTATTTGGATTTGGATTGGATTTGGACTTGATTGTTTAAACGATTGTCTATCTTAAGCACTATTGATATCTCATGGCTTTACTCATTTACAGAACTAACATATCTTCTGTGGATGCAGATTCTGATGTTAAGCTATTTATCTTTTGTGAGATATCCTTATTTGCTTGAGTAGTGTTTTGCAGGTCAAAGTTATCCAAATCTGCAGGAAAGTTTTGTCACCATCAAAAAGGGGGAGATTGTTGGAGAAAACTTCCTTGAGTGTTTTGAAGTTGACAAAATATTTCCATCAGTCTAGTCTGAAGACTTGCAGACTTTTCTATCAAAGTCTGAAGATCTCCGGACTGCCAGACTCAAGACTCAAAATCTATTCACATTGATGACTTCTAGTCCGTCAAAGAAGGCTTATCCGAAACGAAGTATTTCGTTAAGGGTTTGATTTTGTCGACTAAAAAAGATCTCTTGGCTGAATATAACATGTTAGAATCCATTATTCAAATCAAGATTAATTCAAGGATTTTGGATCCGTTGATTGGCGAAGTATACTTGGAAGGTTCTACTTATGGAAACCTAGATCCTGATTGTATGGGCGAGCAGGATTGATGGGCTATCGTCATGTTCCTTAAATAGCTCGAAGATCTTCCTAATTGATTATGTCCAATGGGTAGATTGGAAGAATTCATTTGGTAAGTGCCAACGGGTGTGATGGCATAAAGGAGTATATAAGGAAAACGTTCTAGTTGTTCGAGTGTGTGCGTGATAGAAGAATTCCAAAGTCTGAAGCTCCTTGTTCTTAGTCAATTAAACTGTTGAGCGAAATCTTGTACACAAAAGAGAGTCTACATCTTTGAGAGACCTTGAGGAAGTGTAGCTGAGTCTCTACACTGTGGAATCAAGGAAGAGCCTTACTGTAACAACTCTTTTGTTTCATAGTGAAATCCAGCCGGTGGGGGTCAAGACGGAAGAGTGGACGTAGGCTTGGATTAAGCCGAACCACTATAAACTCTGTGTTCTTATTCTCTTCCCTACGCTCTTTTACTTTGATCGTAACACGTTTTATTTACTAGAGACAAATTTCCTTTTCATATTCTATTGTTGATTAGTGCTGCACAATTATCTCTAAAATTTGTTTCTACATCTATTCACCCCCCTTTAGGTGCTCGTACTAGCTTTCACAAATGGAAGGGGGTACATACGTGAGATCGTACCCCTTAGCAGCAAGCCGTGCAACGTTCGCCCAAAAGCGGGTAGGGGGGGCTTCAAGCTTAGCAGATTCTTGTGAGGGGCCTAAGGTCGCTTAGAAGAAGATCTCGCTCGGCTAGGACCTCTGGAGCGTCCAATACGGGCAAGGACCTTTGGGAGATCGCAATTCTCCAACACAACAGGGGCCTTGCCCGTGGCCAGGGAGGGCTGGGCCACTCGGTTACGGGAAGAAGGGGTAAACCCCTCCTCCAAACCAGCATCAATCTGGGCCTCATTACTCGGTCCACCCACCACAACAAATGAAGAAGCCATAACTACACCAACAACCCTCAACACTGCCCAAATCCCTTCTACAGCACAGGCATTGCAGGGAATGGAACCATACCAGGGCAAAAGACAACACGGGCTGAGAAGGGGTGCTAAGGAGCCAAAGAACCACCACAAAGACCCACCAAACAGCATCGGCAGCTTGCACGAGCAGAGCCCAAGCAACAACAGCAGCAACGAAACGGCAAGACCTAGGGTAGCTTCAATCTCAGCTTGGAGGCGAAAACTGAGCAAACCTCTCGGTGAGATTCAGGAGGCACGTCAGAAGAAGCAACCCTCCAAAAATTGAGCCAATCCACTGGCTACAACGGCCGGGATGAGCGAAAGAGTAGCCGGGATGAACAAGAAGAAATCGCGCCTAGCAGAGAGGAAAAGTGTCTTTTCCACTTTGTGATTGAGTTGTTTTCACTATGTTAGTTGGAAAAAAAAAAATAGTTTTGACAATTTTCAATCACTCCCGATTAAATTCACAGACTTTACTGTATAGTAAGTGTCTAGGTTTCCTCTAAGATCTACTTGAGAATCTCTTGTATTGATCTACCTACTTTACTAATTTCCTACATCATTACAATATAGATTTTAGAGATAATTTTACTGCTTATTCAGTAACTGTTCAAGGTTAAAGATAAAAATTTATTATAAGATGCAAAAACATTCATATTGGTCTCAATTACAATTTTTCATTTTAAATTAAGCTTTTTCCACAGGTATTTCAAACATGACTAGGAAATCTTTGTTAGTAATTTGCAAGACAAATACCAAAAATCTATAAACCTTTACTCTAAGGGCAATTTTCACGGCAAATGTTCAAACATACCGAAAAAAAGAAGCGTTTACTTATATAAGGGGATAATTTAATTTTGAAAGTTATTTAAGCTTTTCCTTTTTTTAAATTTGGAAAATTTCTGGCAAAACCGTTCCAAGATAAAAGATTATGCCATTTTTTTTAATTATTATTGTTGGAGGTAATTTTCACATAATATAGTAAGATCTAAAAAAATTTTAAAATGGGATTTTCACACAGGTTAGTAGCGCCCTCCGCCATTTTCAGGACCGTTAACGGAACAACTGACACTTCGAAATGCACCACCTACTATGACGAGCTACTGCCATGGTCGGTCGAGCACTCCTCGCCGGACAATGTCGCAGGATCTCCAAACCTGCGAGACCCTCATCCGTGGCCTTCTCCACCTTCCCGCCGGAGAACCCGCCTCGCCTGTTTCCCGGTTCACGGGCCAAGCGGCGCGAATTTGCCGAGCTCTCGCAGTCGCCGCCCGCCTCCGCCTCCGACGCCGACGACCCCGTTCGTTACTGCAAGAAGCTCCACGGCCGAATCGTCGTCTGGGGGTTTCAGCACTACGTGTTCCTCACCAACGTTCTGCTGCATTCATACTCGAGGTCCGGGGCTTTACGGGATGCAAGAAGGGTATTCGATAATATCCCCAAGAGGAACCTGATCACTTGGTCTACGGTGATCTCGATGTGCGCCCGGCATGGGTGTTGGGATGAAGCGCTCTTGAGCTTTGTGGAGTTTCAGAGAAGCTCCATCAAGAGGCCGAATGAGTATATTTTGGCCAGTCTGGTCCGCGGTTGTGCTCAGTCGGGTGGCCTTGATGAAGGAGCTCAGGTCCATGGTTTCGTTGTTAAGGCTGGTCTCGGTCAGGATGTCTATGTTGGCACTTCTCTGGTTTTTTTGTATGCGAATAAAGGTGGGATAGATGGGGCGAGATCGGTTTTCGATAGTTTATCGGATAAGACTGATGTTACTTGGACTGTGATCATAAGAGGGCATGTGAAATGTGGGAGAAGTGAAGTGTCTCTGCAGTTGTTTAGCCAGATGGTAAATGCTGGCCTTCTTCCTGACAAATACGTGATTTCCAGTGTGTTAAGTGCTCAATCTGCACTTAAGTTTGCTGAAGGTGGCAGGCAACTTCATGCTCATATACTGAGGAGAGCAGCAGAGCTGGACATTTCGGTGGTTAATGTGCTGATCGATTGTTACACGAAATCTGGCATGGCACGAACAGCTCGGAGGCTATTCGACCATATGGAAGTTGGAAATATGATTTCTTGGACCACGATGATTTCTGGGTACATGCAGAACTCGTACAATAAAGAAGCATTGAAGCTTTTTGCAGAGATGACTGGATTGGGTTGGAATCCCGATGCATTTACTTGCACCAGTGTTCTCACATCATGTGGCTCACTTGAGGCCTTAATTCAGGGAAAGCAAGTTCATGCTTACTCTATCAAGGCCAATTTAGAGTTTGATGATTTCGTTAAAAATGGCTTGATAGATATGTATGCGAAATGCAATGCCCTAGAGGATGCTAGGAAACTTTTCGATGTTATGGATGGGAAAAATGTTGTCTCCTATAATGCAATGATCTAAGGCTGCTCAAGATTAGAGAACTGGAGGAAGCATTGGATCTCTTCCATAGCATGAGGCTTGCATCGTTCTCCCCAAGTCCATTGACATTTGTCAGCATCCTTGGATTATCGACTGCTTTATTCGCCTTGGAATTGAGCAAGCAAGTTCATGGCCTCTTAAGTAAATCTGGATAGAGATATTGTAGTTTGGAAGGCAATGTTATTTGGATATAGTCAGCAAATGGAAAATGAGGAGACCTTCAAATTGTTCTTAGAGTTACAGATATCAGAACAATTACCCAACGAATTCACGTTTGCTTCCCTTATCACAGCATCGAGCAATTTAGCAAGTCTCCAACATGGTCAACAGTTCCATAGCCAGATTATAAAGTGCGGTTTGGATTTTGACCCATTTGTCACGAGTGCTCTTGTGAATATGTATGCTAAATGCGGAAGTATTCAGGAGGCCAGGAAAGCATTTGACCTCGCTATTTGTGAAGATGTTGCATGCTGGAACTCCATGATCGCAACATATGCACAACATGGAGAAGCACAGGCTGCTCTCCAGATATTTGAGGAGATGATAACCGCAGCAATGAAACCAAATTACATCACATATGTGGGCATCCTCTCTGCATGCAGCCATGCGGGGCTAGTGGAAGATGGATTACGTCATTATAACTCGATGCGTGGGCTTGGATCTGAACCAGGGACCGAACATTATGCTTGCATGGTCTCCCATTTTGGCCGAGCTTGTAGACTAAAGGATGCTGTGGATTTCACTGAGACTATGCCAATTCAATGGATGGCGCTGGTGTGGAGGAGCTTGCTCAGTGCCTGCAGGAATGCTGGTGACAGTGAATTAGGAAAGTATGCTGCCAAGATGGCAATTTCTTTGGACCTGACGGATAGTGGATCTTATGCACTTCTCTCGAATATATATGCATCAAAAGGAATGTGGTTTGATGTAAAGAAGGTGAGGCAGAGAATGGACGAGACTGGAGTCCTAAAAGAACCAGGAAAAAGTTGGATAGAAGTTAATAATGAGGCTCGTGTGTTTGTTGCTAGAGACCGGACTTGTTATGAGGCTGATTTGATTTATTCAGTTTTGGACAATTTAATTATTCAGATAAAAGAGATCAGTTATGTGCCAAACAATGCTGCGGTTATCATAGACGATTGACTAACAATTAGTAACGGGACAATATTATTCTGCACAAGCTCTCATTCTGTGTGACCTTCTAGCTGTTTGATGCTGGGACATGATCAATTTTTTTGAAGTATGCTCATCATCTGTCTGACTTGGGTTTTCCACTGGATATGTTGAGACATGAGATCCCTCTTCATGGTGTGAGGAGGATATTTCTCTGGAGAAGCAGCTGCTGGGATATAATTTCGAATTGTCATTGCTGAGTGGTGAATATTGATGATTTTAGATTTCACTGGATGCAAATTAATAGTCAGCATTGAAGTTGCAAAGATGTCTCCAGACATCTATAAAGAAACTTGAGTCATGAGGAATTGACGTGATTCTAAGACTTCTAATGGCATGGTTGACTCGTGAAGATTGGACGACCTAATGAGCTATGCTCTGTTTGTAGTTTAGAAGGGGCATTTAGTTGAAGAAGAGTGCATATGACCTGTTCCTGAGGGATAGGGAGATTAACCCACTGCCAGTAGCCACAATATGACCGACCAAGGATGTACCTTGGTGGAGACTCACTCGATTAATGGAGTAGCATGATGAGTTTCAGGTTGACCAACCATGAAGAATAAAAAACTTGAGAGGCAATTTGTTGTGGATTTTCTGACAGCTTGATCAAACCTACCTTTACTATTTTATGTATCCATACAATAAAATCATTTGAAAAGCCACACAAGGTTTTACAACTAGTGACAAATAAGGAAGAAATGAGAATTCACAAATAATTTTTCATATCTGATATTGCCAGCTCCTCTGTCAACAACTTCGATAGTTGAGTATTCGCAATGGCCACACAGAGAACAGCATCTACACTTAGGTCTTATTACTTTTCTGTACAAAAGTCTTAAGTCACCTCAACTAGCCACTACATTTAGCTTTTCTCACCCCTCGTTTTTTAACGTAAAGATGAAGGCTTTTCATGCTGCCAAAGCATGCTGGACAAGCAAGACGATGGAGATGATGGATCAATGTGCTTCAACTGATTCGTAGACAATTCCCAATCTTGCTAGTTTTTCTAATGAGAATCTTCTTCGAGAGTCATTTCTTTAACCTCTTGCATATTTCTTTTTGATATCTTTGTCTTCAGCAACTTGGAGACCTTGTAAGAACTTGATCTAATTTCCCTCCATGATATCTGCTATATTTCGTAACAGTGACATGGACATAACCAAACAATTGGTTGCCATGTAACCTTGCTCTCAAGCCTCAAGTCAGCATGTTTAACTCTCTTCACATATCGCTAGAATTTATCATTCATTTACAAGTCATGCTTACTCTTTGTTAGTCAGCGTTGAGCTCGCTTTACTCATTCATGATCTTTCTAACATAAGCAAATTGATTAAGTTGGGACTTTTTTTTATTGTCTCTCTCTCTATCTCTCTCTTTGATCTAGGCTTTGCCACGACAAGTCCTACGACCTTAATCACTTGCCTTAAAAGCATGAAAAGTTTTGTCCTTATTTGTAGAAGTTTCAAGTCTGATAAATAGTTGAGGACCCGGATAAAATGAATCCCAATTAATATCAAAACCACATGATTGACGACTTAAATGAGGACCATTTTAGACTACTATTATTCATAGTGGGAGTGCGATTTTAGACGATCTCGCTCTTACGAGATGAGGCTTACTGAGGACAGATATCTCCACGGCTGTTTTCAACCCAACACTTTGCACGCTCTCTTCAAGTGGATGATATGATACACACAAAAAGACCAAATAAGAATAGAAATGGTATGTGGACTCTAAAACTAACAAGTCCCCTTCCTTGATTTGACTGCTCAAGTATTTTCTTGCCCTTTGTTTTCTCAATGTAGAAAATTCTAAGATGGAAGACTTTTAAGTCTACGCAAACTTTTAAGTCTCCTTCCCTGAGTAGACTTCTCCAGTTTTTTCTTACCCTTCATTTACTCAATGCGGGACATTCAAAGATGAAGAAAATTCATGATCTTGCCAGTTTCTTCTAATGGGAATCTTCTTCGAGGGTTGTTTCTTTAACCTCTTGCATTTTACTTTTTGATATCTTCATCTTCAGCAGCTTTGAGACCTTGCAAGAACTTGATTTGATTTCCATTCATGCCTAAATGGGTCTCTAAAATCTAAGTGTGAACACTTCTTTCATTAGACTTCTTTAGTTTTTTCTGACCCTTCGTTTGCTCTATGTAGAAAATCAAAAGATGAAGCTTCCGAGTTTTTTCTCGCCGTGTCATTTACTCAAGGTAGGAAATTCAAAGATGGTGTCTTCCATGCGACTAATTAATTGAGTTTTATCTGCACGTTGGAGACTATTTATACCTACCCAGCCACCCACTCATAGACAGATAGACAGCAAAAATGCATTTCCCTTGCTCAACATCATCATCATCTTCTCTTTTCACCATTTTCTGCTTGCTCTTGCTTATAATCTCCTTGTTTCTTCCAGGGGCCTCGGCTCGAATAAATGCTATAGTAGGAAAGTGATTTTTCTTTTTGGTACTTTGAGCTTTCAGTAAGGGTGAGGGACATGATTTGAAGATCGTGATTCCATGAAACTGTAGTCGACATGGCACGACACGGGAACATAGAGAAAGTTTTATACATCATGCTATAATCATTGAATACTTTTGGGCAGTGTCTGATCTTTCTTAAGGATTTTCATTACATATCTTCTTTGCATATGCAGAAATAGGTGTAAAGGGAAGTCAAGCTCCTCCTGGCGGACATGGGCGTGAGTCCTCTTATTACTCCATATCTTGAACCTTTCCATCATGTTGTCTGCCTCTGTAGAGGTTCATATATCCATGAATCATTCATCATAAATAATATTACGCTCACTTGAAAGCACTACAACCGTAATTCATCGGATATTCTCTAGTCATATAATCATGTAACATATCAAATTTCGCTTGTGTGTCAAATGATTAATGATTCGCTTGTGTGTCGAATGATTAATGATACTCCATGAAATTTCATTTCCACAAACGCAATATGTGCATATGCGTAATTTCTTATTATAGCAAGAATTAGTAACAAAATCTTGGTGCTCTATGTTGACACTATTCGTGTACTTATTTGTGTAGCATGGTTACAACAACTTGGTCAATAAGGTTTTTTAAAGTTAAAGGGAAAATTTCAAATAAGGACCCAAAGTGTTATCATTTTCTCAAAAGAGGACCTAAAGTGAAGTTTGTCTCAAATAATGACCCAAAGTGTCATCATTTTCTCAAAAGAGGATCTGAAGTGAAGTTTGTCTAAAAAAAGGACCAAAAGTAGTCATTTAATATCAAAGGAGGACCTCACTCGCCGGCCGGTGAATAGATGCATCTTCAATGTATATTCCAGTGGCCTGATTACGGTATTTTCGTCCCTTTTTTTTTTTTTTTTTTTTCATTTTTGGTTACCCTATTCATTGTCTTCTCCGTCCCTGTTTACTTCTTCTTGCCCAGATCAAGAATATCGGACTTGGGGAATGGTCAGCGAGCGCTGGCCGTTGGTAAGAGTCGGCGAGGGCTCGACGCCCATCGCCAGCAGCGAGCGACGGCCATCGAGCCCTTGCTGGCCATGGGGGAGGGGGGCCGTCCAAATCGAGGCCCTACAAGAAGGTCCTCGAGGGAAAAATGGGTAGCCGAAGAAGTTGTTGATCTAGGAGCAGTGATGGGAGGAAGGGATGAAGAAAGCGACGCGAGCATCCTAGTCGTAATCCTAGCAGAAGATGAGGTTGTTGGTGGAGCAACGAGCGGAGGTGGGGGAGGTCGCCCCTCACGGCCATCAGCGAGGTCACCCCTCGGTAGCCCTGGGTGAGGGCTCGCCCACCTCACCGGCCACTAATACGAGCTAACGAGGGCTTGCAAGCCCTCACCCCAGCCAGCGAGGGCTCGACGACCCTCGCCAGATCCGGCAAGGGTCGGCCTACAAGCCCTCACCCACGGTGACGAGGGCTTGGTGGCCCTCGCCACCGCCAATGATGGGCGTCCAACCTCGCCGACTCTCACCAACGACCAGCGCTCACTTTGGCCCTTCTCAAGTCCGATGTTCTTGAGAAGAAGACGAACATAGGACGAAGAAGATGATGAACAGTACCACCATCGACCCAAAATAATAATAATAATAAAGAACAAGACAACTGAAAATTAACAAAAAAAAAAAAAAGACAAAAATATCCCTGATTAGGCTACCGGAATATGCATCGAAGATGCATTTATTCACCGGCCGGCAAATGAGGTCCTTCTTTGAGACCAAATGATCACTCTGGATCCTTGTTTGAGACAAACTCCACTCCAGGTCATCTTTTAAGAAAATGAAGACACTTTGGGTCCTTATTTGAGACAAACTTCACTTCAGGTCCTCTTTTGAAAAAATGATTGCATTGTGGGTCCTTATTTGAAATTTTCCCAAAGTTAAATATGTGGTGAAAAAATTATGGTAATTTCATCATTTTGTCAATAATATCTCTGTACTATTTAAATTAGTTACAAAATAAATGTGTATCCCATGTTTAATATTTGTCCGTATCCCATTACTACAGAGCCTCAAACCGAGGATGGGGTGTGGTTATGAGCTATAAAAAATTAGTCTCGCATTCTCAATTGAAAAAGAAAAAGAAAAAGTAGAAAAAGGACAGTCTCGCATCTAGGGGTGAGACGGTTCCCAAGTAGAACCGGGAACCGGAGAACCGCACCGGAGGGTCCGGTTCGGTTCCCGGTTCTTAAGAGACCGGTTCCGGTTCCCGGTTCCTTTTTCTGGGAACCGGCGTTCCGGTTCCGGTTCCGGTTCGGTTCCTAAGGAAATCGGAACCGGAACCGGTCAGAATTTAAAAAAAAAAAAAAAAAAAAATCTAGCAGGTCACTTTCCCCCACGTGATTTCCCTCCCTCCCGCCGATTCTTCCCCCTTCTCCTTTCTTTTTCTCTCTCTCTCTCTCTTTCTTTTCTCCCATTTTTCCTCTCCTCACGTCACTTCCTGCCCCTTACTTTTTTCTTTTCTTCTCTCTCTCTCTTTCTCTTCTCTTTCCCCCTCTCTCGGCCGAACCCCACCCTCCTTCTCCTCTTCTTCTTCCTTCTTCTCGCTGGTTGCTGCTTCACCCACCACCACATCGCCGCCCCACGCCCTACTCACCACCGCCTCTTGGCCACCGAACCACCGCCTCTTGGCCACCAAACCGCTCGTCCGACTAGCCGTCTCGCCATTGGGCTCGACGAGCTGTCGCGCCATTCGCGCCGCCCCCTCGCCGCCGTGAGCCACCGCTGCCGTCCCCAAGCCACCGCGATCACCTCTTGCCGCCGCCGCTCAGCCCGTTCGGGCCGTCGTTGCTCGAACCGCCACCGCCTCCGCTGAACCGAGCTCTTCCCCCTTGGCCGTGGGTTTCACCGCGACCGCCGCCGTCTTCGCCACGCCGTCCGTGCCGCTGTTGGTGCCGTGAGACTCGTGTCTTCGTCGCCATCGCGCCACCGTTGCCACATGCTTGCCCTTGACTTATTGACTACGAATTTATTCTCTTATTTTTGATACAGGAACCGTGGAAAACAAGTGTATTTGGTTTTTCCTGTTCGGGTTCCGATTCGGAGATAATGGGGGAGGTGAAAAGGGGGAAGAAGGAATCGATTCAGCTCCATCTCTCTTTGGCTCTTCCGCGGAAGATTCTCGTTCCTCGCGAAATGATAACCACCCAATCGCGTCGAGAACGAGGCCGATCGTCTCCTTGCAGATCTGGGTCGATCTTCTCTTACGTGCCCGAATCGTGTTCTCCCCGCAAGTTGGGAAGCGCGTCTCGAGCCATGGGGAGGGGAAAGTTCAAGGGCATGCCCACGGGTCGCCACCAGTTCTTGACTCCCGACGAGATGAGTAAGCCGAGAGCGCAAAGATTTGATTTTTCTTGCGAATTTCGACGACCCTCTTTCGTTCGGCATCGCTTGTGATTGTTGGGAATAGCCCATTCGTTGAGCGTCGGTTGGTTGTTTGTTTGGATGTGGTTGGGCTGAATTTGGGTGTGGTTTTGTTTCATTGAATTTGTTTGGTTTTCTGAGATTGCCATGTACAAATATGCAAGTTGTACTAGAGAGATAAGTGATAAGAAGATGGGAAAAAACAATCGACAATTGATTTTGTGCATGCTATTCCCTGTTTTATGTATTGCTTCATGAATGAAGCTTCAATTAGTTCATAACCTTGCGGGTATCAAGAGTTTTCTTAATAGTGATTGATCATGTTGTGGCGTTGTTTTAATCCTGTGAAAATGAAAAAAAAAAGAAAAAAGAATCTGTTGGAACCGGAACCGACCCTGGAACCTGTAACAGGGTAGGTTCCAGGTTCTTAGTTCTGACGGGTAGGTTCCAGGTTCCAAAAATTGAGGAACCTGTACCCGAGGGTAGGTTCCAGGTTCCAGACGGAACTGAACCGGAACCGGGAACCGCTCACCCCTACTCGCATCATCTACTTAACCGAAAATTAATTGCGTTTCTTCTAGCGAGACTCATTCCTTCATTTCCGTCTATTTTAAACATGGTTGCAAACACACCGGGAGCGCCTTGAACAGACAACATGTTGGTTGTTCCAGATGCCATCAAGCAAAGAACTTCGTGTTTCTCGTGATCGTGATATATATATATAATATGTCATAATACTCTTGGTATGTTCTAGGTGTAGCAGAATTATTTCAGTTCCCTGTATTCCGCAAATCATCTTCCAGACATTCTCATGTGTAGACTTGTCTTGACGATAGTGAAATAAAAAGAGATAAGTTTCACAGTTTAATCTTGAATATGTTCACCCGAGCAAAGACATTTCATCATAGTGTTGCACCTTGGTAAGTGGGGCAAATTCATTGATCCACTCGAGGAGACTCCTATCTTGACAGCTATTCGAGGGCATAATTGTTTAAAAAATTTTAAATATATTGTACGACAGTCGATTGAGTTCTAAACTTTTTTATTTTGCCAATTGAGTTTTAAACTTTATGACAATTTGTCAGTGTAGACTTTCGTCAATTTTGGCCGTAAATTGCTGATATGGTGGCCAAGTCAGCGTCACTGTTCTTCGTAGCACGTCCAATGATGACGTGGACGATTTCTAAAAAAAAATTATATTTTTTTCCTTTTAAGTTTCTTTCTCTTTTTTTTTCCTTCATCGTATTATTGGCAGAAAAACAATACATTTTTCCCAAAATTCGTCAATGTTAATGTCAATTGTGCCACGTAGGATGGCGACGCTGACTGAACCACCACTTCAATGATTTCGGCCAAAATTGACTAGAAGGGCTATTTTGGTTTAGGATTAAATTGGGCAAATTAAGATTATATTGGCCGCCGTACAATAGGTTTACGACTTGTTGGGCAATTTTCCGTTCTTTGACAAGCAGGCTACTTAGGATCTATTTGGTAACGTGCTAAACAATACTTGATTCTATTATTTTATTTCCCGAACCAAAAAAAAAAAAAAAAAAATCCATTTGATAACTTTTTTATTCCCAAGAATAGATTTAGAACAAAATTAAGAAATAGAAAAAAGTTACTTTTTTGCTCCCGAGAACAACTCTAGAATCAACTCATTTTCTTTTTTTCTTTTCTTCTTTTCCTTTTCCCTTCTTCTTCCTCCAATTGGTCGATGGCTAGAGGAAGATGAAGAGGAGAATGAAAAAGGAAAAAGAGAAGAAAAAGAAGGATATAATAGATTATTGAAAATTAAAAGAAATTTTAAATCACAAAAAAATTAAGGTTCGTATCAAACACATTTCTATTCAAAGAATAAAAGATTTGGACAATTACTAAACGTCTTCAAATGTTCAAAAATTTATCGAGGAACATAATAAAAAAAATCATTTTTAAGTAGAAATTGTTTCTAAGAACAAAATGATTATCAAATAGGCCCTTAGTGCAACAAGAATGACCTCGAGACCCATATACTCAAAATCAGTAACAAAAAAAGAAAGAAAAAAAAAGAGTGCATGAACGAGGCCAGCAAGCTAAAACAATGTTAATAGGTGTGTTGACACCAAAAATTACTCTTGGAATCAAGCGTTGATCACGAGGAAATAATAAACGAAACGCCCCATTTTGGTTCATAAAGTTAAGGGCAAACAGCTTTCATGGAGGCTATTTAAGTTGAGCCTTGATGGAATTCTAGAAGCAAATCCTAGAGCCGATGGCCAGGTAATTAATTGCCACGTGTCATTTTATGGGGATAGTGCATCGGATTTGAAGATTAAGGGAAATTAGCATTAGAACTCAAGTGAAAATAACTGTTGCGAGAAATACGCATAAAATAGGGAGTAGTTATTTAATTGATAAGCAAGTCGCACACGCATCGTCAACGAGTCAGGAAGCAGTGCTTATGGATAATGCTGCCAAGAAGAATAAAAAAACATGGAAAATATCAAGAGTGGTGCCCAAGGAAAAGAAACCGACTAATAGTTATCAGGCCGTCCTATAAATACCACAACCTGTTCAGTGAAGAGACCTCTGAACAACACAATAATTATCTTTACTTTATTGCATTTTAGCTATAATTTTCAAGATTACCGTTGTTGATTAAATTCCTATGTGCATCTCTATCTGGTCCAACATCGTCGGTGATCAGACAGCATGTTGGTTGTTCTAGATACCATCAAGCAAAGAAGAACTTTGTCACTTGTGATCGCGATATATATGTAATATGTCATAATATTCTTAGTATGTTCTTGGAGTAGCATAATTATTTCAATTGCTTGTATTCCGCACATCATCTTCCAGACGTTCTCATGTGTAGACTTGTCTTGACACTAGTGAAATATAAAGAGATAAATTTCATAGTTTACTCTTGGATAATGTTCATCCGAGCAGAGACATCTCATCACCACCTTGCATCTCAGAAAGTGAGGTCATGCTTGCAAGGCTTAGGAAGGGCAATTTTATTGGTCCACCCTGAGGAGCCTCCTATCTCGCCAACTATTCGATGGGACACTTGTTCAAAAACAATGCTAATCTATTTAATATGCGTGAATTGTTAGGTTAATGACTTGTGACATGCAATTTATATGACCTAATTCTGATGACTATCAACATTAACTATTCAAACATGGCAAACATGACATGGTGAAGATGGGGCAAACGTGATGACATGACAAGATATGATGACGTGGCAAGATGACATGGCATATTGACGTGGCAAACATGATGACATGGCATAGATGGCGTGGCAAGATGACATGGTAGATAGTGATACAATCTATTCTATGCACATGCTATTTTTGGATTTTTTAATATTAAAATTCCAATTAAATAAAAAAAATGAAAGGAAACTATCTAAAGTTAAAAATTATTCAACTCAAATTAGGAAATGATTTAAATTAAATCCTATTCTAACTTGGAAACTTATCCTAAATCACCGGATATTATCCAAACATGCAATCTTATCTTGAAAAGCAATATAATTTATCATGGAATGCAAACCTTATATATCTTAAACAAGGAAAGTTAAGCACTAAGATAAGCTCAAAATCACGAAATATATCCATTCAACTCAAAATTGTTAATAAATAAACTGACAACCCGATCTTAATGCCTAAAAATTGAATTGCCGATTTCATGCAATTCACAGCCCAATCCTAATGCCTAAAGATCGAATTATCGACTTGGAGCAGGTTCGAGTAGGAAACTTTCTAATGCTATATGCCTAGAAATCTCAAAATGTCCAAGTTAGATCATGACAATATCAAATTAGGCAATAAAATACTGAATTCAAATCTAAACTAGATAATTACCTAATTCGAAGGTTGTCGATGTGGGCGGCTTGCGTTGACGAGCGGTACAGAGCTCTAGCTACCAACGGCGTGAAGCACTAATCAGCCTGCAAAACAGAGTGAAATTGACGGAGAAACAGAGCAGCGAGTTGTCACGACCGGGGTTCGTCAAGGTGCAGGTAACGGCAGGCAAGACTGCAGGCTTGGCTGAGTGGAGGGACGTCGCGATGTAGGGAGAGGCCACGGTTGGAGGCGGCATAACTGGGCGTTGATCACGGGCTGGAAGGGGTCGCTATGCAGGGGCTGCTCGGGCTGGGCAGCAGCTTTGTCGTTAATGGTTTGCGGCCAGTTTGAAGCTGGTCGCGACTGGTCTGTAGTGTGTCACAGGGGAGCAGGGACAGCAACGATGCAGCAGCTTAGTGGGTAGTCGACAGTCGGAGTGCAGGGACTATGCAGCGATCCACGAATAATAAGCGACAGAGGAGGTTAGCCAGCTATTTTTGAGGACTGGGCAGGGAAGCTCGCGGGGGCTGTTGGTGTTGGATAAATCATGAATAAATACATCGTAAGATTGATATATCAGAGATTCTAAATCATCTATTTATCCATGGTTTCACCATAATAACAGTCCGTGTATTTATTGAGGCTATAAATAGATGTTAAATATTATTTTATAATAGAAACACATACGCGAAATAAGATTTTACAACTCGACATGTCAAAATGCGTAAATAGAAGTCATTGATCTGATAACTTATTTTAAATATATTTAATAAAATTTAATACTTTGTTTTCATTACTAAGCAATTGGTGACTAAAAGTGTTCTTCATATATATATATATAACAAGTGTCTCCATACTCTTCTAAATAAAAATCATGTTCTAAATCAAGAATATATTCCAAAGAATCATTAAATCACATAAGTTCAGACAAATAAGGAAATGCTAGTATCTTAAATATATGTATGATCGCAATTTTGGAAATCGATATTTTTGTTATTAGGAAATATTTCAGACACTTGTTTGGATAAATCACGCGATAAATACACCACGAGCTTTTCTCTGTGTTTTCTCAACCTCGTGCTCTTTCGATCTCAACAGTACTTCTCACTCCAAAAACCCCAAGAAGCAGAAAACCAGAGCTATCGCCATATTGAGAGAGTAGTCAAAACACTCAAGGCCATGGCAGAGGCAAAGAAGAAATCCCAAGGTCGCCGTCGAGTCGAGTGCAAGATCATCGAGAACAAAAACGCGCGCGAGGTCACCTTCTCCAAGCGCCATCGGGGCATGTTCCGGAAGGCGAGCGAGCTCGCCATCCTGTGCGGCGCCGAGGTGGCGATCATCGCCTACTCGCCCCATGGCAACCCCTTCGTCTTCGGCCACCCAGGCGTGGATGCCGTCATCAACCGTTATATGCCCGATGGAGTTGTTAACGAAGCGAACGAGGCAGCGGCTGCTGCTGCTGCACTCCGAGCTGTGGACAAGCATAAGAAGGAATACCAAGACGCCATGTCGGAGCTTGAAGAGGTGAGAATGGCCGAGGTCGACGCTGGAAAGAGCAGAGCTGCTGGGAATTCTGAAGGTCAGATGTGGTGGAATGAGAATGTTGATGATATCATGGGAGTGGAAGAGTTGGATTATTATGCGGATTCCCTGGAGAGGTTGATGAAGATGGTGGCCGATAGAGTAGATAATAAACCTTGTGCATGAATTCATGAATTTTGACTCCTCCTTTGTCTTTTGGTCACTTTTTTTTTTTGTTCAATTTGCTTGATTGGAATGTATCGATTTGAGTTATAATTATCAATTTTTTTAATGATAACAGAATAAATACTTAGTGAAAAACAATTATGTTTAGGTACTGTGCATGGAACAACATCATGTCCATGTAAAACTAGTATTATCTAATGGATAGATAATTAATGATTGAGATGATATTGATTAACTGTTGAGTATGTCAATCAAATTGTTCCGTTCTCTATAGCAGATTTTCAAGAAATTAGAATTGAACAGATTATTTTCTCGTCACTTCCCATTTTTAGCAGTAGGATAAATGCATAATCAGTGTCATCTTAACCATCAATTAGTCCTTAAAGGAATATATGATTCTCAAGCTCTCTTTTGGATTATATAAAATCTCCAATCTTATCCAAAACTAGCTCAATAATAACTTGGTTCATCTCCCTGATTGCTAACAATAAAAACTGCTGGTAATTAGAATTAACAGCTTCTGTCGGTTCAAAAAAATCCTGTCGTATCAAGCTAAAGAAGATTGTAAACACATGCGGACAAGATTAAGAAGCCTCTGAAATTTACAACTGATCAGACAAGAACACATGTCCATACATGTCCCTTAACAAATAAATATATTGTCCAGCAGATAGTAAGAAGTATGAAAAAATCATAACCTACAAAATTCGTGTTCATACCCAGATTTCACTCGTCAGACTAGATGATGAAATCATCTGAAGAAAGAGGGAAGGAATCGCAAAAATGGGATTTGGATTGGATTTAATCAAATGCTGCCCGAACACCGTTGTTTCCTCCAGAACTGGCATGCAATATAAAATCCTGTACAGAGGAACAATGTTCACCATATCGACACCACATATCGACAATGTTCCGATATCCTTTTCTAATGATGTGCTTGAGCCTGCTGAATACATTGTCTTGAAGGCAGGAACTACGAAAGGTTTCATTTGATGCCCACCTTCCTCTAAAATCTATTCAGCCCATCTTTTTCCGAGCAGGAACAGTCTGCATTTATGCCGCCACGTAACTGTAGCTTTAAATTAAACATATGATTCTCTCCGTGTGTAAGACACAAATCTCACACCTACATAAGAGGGTATTTTCTCCGCAGCATAGAAAACTGATCAGCTACTCTCAGTTTGTAGAGAAGCAATCCACTTAACAACCGTCCGAGGGACAAAGCCACTGGTGGGGGAGATCGGGGGAGATACAACCGCCCGACCGGAGGTAAACCACCGGCCAATCCTCACAAAGCTCATGCTGAGTCGAGCAGAGGAGGGCAAAGGAAGGTACGCACGTACAAATGCTTTTTCTGCGATGGCCCGCACATGGCTCGGGATTGCCCGAACAAGACCAAACTGGCCGCCCTGTGTAAGGAGGATGAACCTAGGGAGGAATCGCGGTTGGGTTCGCTGCGCCTCCTTAGCTCGATCAAGTCCAAGAAGACGAAGGAGAGTCTTCTCACTCTAGCTATGCTCTCCACATAAATTATAGATGACCATTTGATTCCCAAAACCTGCCACGATTTCCATTGCTGTCTTTCAGTTCTCATGACAAATGGATCAAGAATGAAGTCCTTGATATAATTCTGAGAAAGAAAGCACTGACACAGAGGAGAATTCCAAACCTTGAACAAAGTGAAGTACACGTTCCAGTGCCATTACAGAGGATCTGCACTTACAAAGTTAACATTAATGTCAAGTACGCAAAGCAAACTTTATAACTAACAGAAAAAAGAAATGATTAAACTTTATAGGAACACATTACCACACTTCTGGTCTGCATCGATGTGCACGAGCTGTCGCAGCTATAGTCGTCCAAAGAGAAGTTACATGAGATTGACTGACTTCTCTGCTCCAGTATATCTGCAAATACTTTGCAGTTTCCCCTACCTTGACAAAAGCCTACACGGCAGGAGCTTTCTCAAACAAGTATGGCAACCAAGACCCTGAAAAAAAACTACTTCCCTAGAAATGTGGCTAAAGTATTTAAACTAACCTTATCTGCCCACTGATTTTTTTCTCCCACTTTAACTTCCCCAATGATTCAGGGAGTCCTGTATATGGTTACTCCTGCACGCAGGAAACTGACTCGATAATCTCCTTTATCCCAAGTGCCTCATATAGCTAGAGCCAAGTCTATTTCAGGGAATGACTACTATTTTTCACATTGCCAGCTGGAATTGAATTCCACTCTCCTCAATAAGCTGATCATCCCCAGGGGTTCCCCAACCGCTACCAATGCCAATGCTCTGTTATGACCTCCAGACCTCATTCTACGTTCCTATTCCCAGAACAGGAAGGTTTCAGCACAATAATAAAACTCTCAATTTGAATGTATACTTATGCCGCTGCTGCCTCATAATTGTTGCTTTGAATTAAACATGTGAGTCTCTCTGTGTCAGACACGAATCTTAATCGCCTACATGAGACAACCGACATACTCTGCCCAGGGGTATTTTCTCTGCAGCTGTGGCCATCACATGAAAAACTAATCAGCTACTCTTAGTTTGTAGAAAAGCATTCCGCTTAGAGGCAGTCTTCTCACTCTAGCTATGCTCTCCACATAAAATATAGACGGCCATCTGATTCCCAGAACCTGCCACATGATCCCATCGCTGTCTTTCGGTTCTCATGACAAACAGATCAAACCTTGAATAAGAAGGCAATTACACAGTGGAATGCATGTTCCAGGGCCATTATGGAGGATCTGCACTTCCAATGTTAACATCATCATAAAGTGTGCAAAGTAAATTTTATAACTGGAAAAAACAAGAAAAAGATTAAACATTATAGGAAGAAATTACCACTTCTGGTCTGAGTTGAATCATGAGGGATAGAGCATGAGCTGGGGCAACTAATATTGTCCAACAGAAGTTACATATGATTGACCCACTTGTCTGCTCCGGTATATCTGCAAATACTTTGCAGTTTCCCCTACCTTGACCTCAGCTTGCACATGGCAGGAGACTTCTCAATAAATTGTGTGTTATGTAACAAATGTCATCTGCAATCAACAAAAGATAGAACAATTCAATGACATGGCTCCGGCTGAGCCAGCAAAAGACGATTGCACTAGTGGGAGCCACATGCTTGTTGTGCATGTGTACCTGTGTGCATGTCTGTGTGCGCGGGCGCGCGTGTTTTGTCCAACAAAACTAGTGATCACTGAATATGACACCCCAAATCTATGACAAAAAATGAACTCATGGGGAGGGGGGGGGGTTAATCCTGCAAAAGAAGTATTCTTAATGTTTGTATTAAGCAATGACGAGTCACGACACAAAGATGATGACATGGAGCCAGACATGCGATAGACCCTGCACATACAATAGAACAAAATGGAAGACGAAGTCTCAAAAGTTTGCTCCAGTTTCCAAAGGTTATTCAAGTTAAACTGGATTTAGCACTATCCAACTAGCAAGTCGAGCACAATGGCATCTCTTATCATGTTTGTTAATCAATCTTTGCCACACCACTGCCCACTAAATATGATTGGACTCTTGCAAAGCCATTTGGATGATCACTTCAAAATAATTTCTTCAGATTAAATCCAAATAATTTGTCAGTATGGATTGTTTCAATGTGCAGTTGCCTCGCTATGTGGAGTCAGGTTTAGATAGGAGCATGTTATTACAAAAGTCAAAAAGTCATTGACAAGCAAAATAGTTAGCAGTTACCATAAGCCAATCCACAAAGGAATCTTTAGCAACCGGGTGTCCCAAAACTGTTGTTGCAATGTACCTATTTTATGCTCTGTCGTGAGGACACTATCGAGTATTTTGATATCTAACGTCTCATTCCTTGTTTGCACAAGCATGCATTAACTGCACTCAAATGACTACCATGCCACTCACTTCACAAAAGACCCTCTTCCATAACCTTTTCCACAAATATGTGAAAATATGGAATCTGATATGTAATACTCTAACATTATCAGCAATCCGTAGCAAAGAATTCAGAACATTAAGAATATCAAAACTATGTGCTGGTAATCTCATGTATCTAATGCCCAAAATTGTTAATCAGCGAACGAGTTTGTTAACCAACCACTTTCCTGGAAATGTAGCTAGAAGATTTAAGCTGACCGTATCTGCCCACAGATTCTTCTCCCCCACTTTAACTGTCCCCAATGATTCAGGGACTCCTATATATGGATACTGCTGCATGCAGGAAACTGTGACTAAATAACCTCCTTTATCCCAGGGGCCTCATATGGTTAGAGCTAAGTCCGTTTCGAGAAATTAAAACTTCACCACAAGTTGACTCAAGTGAAGGGTCTCCATAACAGGACTACTATTTCTCACATCTCCGCTGGAATTGGTTTCCACTCTCCTTAACAAGCTGATCATCCCCAGCGCCACAAGGTATGAATGATGATACAGATGCCACACGAACTGGGTGAATATTTAAGTACTGAACAACCTAATCATCTATCAACTAAAGCTTTTGGATGTATTTCCCTTCAGTCAGAAATTACAGTCAAAATAGAATCAAAAAGTTTTCCACTAATAAGAGAGACAATGAATAATACCATTGTAACTAAGGGTGTGTTTGTTTTGCGAAAAAATTTTCCCCATTTTCCAGCGTTTAGTTCATTTAGGAATATGAGTCAACGGAAAATGTTTTCTTAGTCAACAGAAAATGTTTTTCTTCTAAAGCTTAAATTCAGGAAAATAATTTCCCCTTTGAAAGAACCGGAAAACGTTTTCCAAAATATTTTAAGGTCCTTGCTCAATGAAAATTTATTATTAAAAAGAATTTCTAATTAAAAAATTGAATTTCTTATTATTATATCTTTTCTTTTCTTTTTTTTTTTTTCTTGTTTTCTCTTTTATTTCTTTGCCAGTGAACATAAACCCTAACTCCTCCTCCCCTCTCTCCTTCTCCTTCGCCCCCTCCCTTTCGTCACTGCCGCCTCCTCTAACCCTAGCCCCTCCTGTGCTCCTGTTGGCTTCGCTCCTTCCTCTTTCTCTTCGCCCCCTCCTCTTTCTCTTCGCCGGTGTCTTCTACACCTTCAATCATTTTTCAAATGCAATTCAAACACTAAAAAATATTTTCAGTCACATGTCACCAAACAAAGGAAAACTAAATGTTTTCCTGGAAAATGGTTTCCAAGAAAATGTTTTCCTGGAAAATGGTTTCCAAGAAAACATTTTCCAAAAACGTTACATTTTTCGTGAAACAAACACACCCTAAACCACACTTCAATCATCATCACCATCACTACTCCTATAACTTTGAAGTAGTGACTGTAGCCCAATGCTCGCACCACTGTGCCTATATACATGTTCTGTCTTTTCAATTTTAGCACTAATGTTGTAGAGTGGAGCAGCTCTCTTCACCACAACAATTGGCACTGAGCAAGTAGCTTTTTTGTCAACGAATTAGTTGGCTTGTCCAGAAATTCCTCACGGACTTTTCTCTTCTTGAGAGTATTGTTCACTGGTCGAGTCAATCTTCCTCATCCTGAGAATCTTCATCTTCAATCTTACGGACAAAACTTCTAGACGTGTGGAATACGACTGATTTGAGAAGCGCTTCATCCTCTTCCACCTGCTTCATTTTCTTTGCAGCATATGTACCTTGTAGAACCTCCAGCATTGCATCCACGTCCACAGTCGCACGTCTCAACTTCATCGATTTCATCTCGTCCAACGCGGCAAGAATATCCATCTCCCTCTTGGAATCCAGCACCTTATTCTCCAAGAGCTTCACCGCATCGCTCGTCTATTCAGCCCCTCTCTTCCTTTTCTCATTCTCCGCCTCCTCATCCTGCCTACGCCAGGGCTCGAAATCTCTCGTCGCCCCTAACTCCACGTTGTAATCCGAATTCAGCAGATCGGTTTTGAGGTGAGCTTAGCAGAGCACCTAGTGCATCTGAAGTAAAATCTGAATATCTGCATCCCCAATTCATCTCGCTGACAACGACCTCCTTCCTAGAAATGAACTTGGTCCCCTTGTAGATGTAATTACCGCAGGCACTGCATCGGATGCTTATTGAAAGCATCATCCGAACCTTAGTCTGCTGACTTCTGGGCCTCCCGGACCTACGCAGCTCTGAAGGGTTGAAATCTGGGGGTTAATATTTGTCAAACACCTTTCGTTCTGCCATCTTCTTCTCCCCTCTTGACTCCAAACCAAGACGAGATTTTAAAGAAACAGATGCCGCTGGAACTGACTGAACTAGAATATGCGGAAACACAACTCAAGAATTTCTATATATACAAACAAGAGACATCAAAACCGATCCCCCAAAAAAGAAGAGCACGCTATTTGGAATCGTTCCTCGTTGTACCGACGGAGAAAAAAAAGAGGGGTCGGTCAAATTCAGGGAAATTAAGGTCCAAAACCCAAGAAGAACCCGTGGAATTGACACTTAAAAATCCCTACATTCCTTACTTCATCCCCTCTTTACTGCCTGGAGCACGTGCATCGCCGTCAATAGTCCGAGAAAAAACGAACGAAACAAGATTATTTCCGAAAAACGGAAAAAACGGCTCTTGTCCACGGACACTGATGACGTCACATTCCGAGAAAATATAGGGTAGGAGGGGATTCCACCGTGAAATTCCACTCCATTCACCGGACGACACGTATCGCCCGGGACCCACCCTCTCCCACTTCACGTCACCCACCCCTCTCGCCCCTCTTCCTTTCTCTTCTGTTTTCTTCTTCAAATACAGAGGAATTCACCCCCAAAATACGGAAAAAAAAAAAGAAAAAAAAAAGGAAATCTATTTCAAGAAAGCTGCGCAGCCCGACTCTTCTTGCACCGCCATTACCAGTTCAAGAGCTCTCCTCCTCCCTTCTTCTTCTTCTTCTTCTTCTTCATCTCTCTCTCTCTCTCTCACCCCGCATTCTCACTCGAAGAAAAGTCAAACCCTAAAGAACATTGAATCTGTTCTTTGCGGCTTGCCTTCACCCACGATGGAGGAGGCGAAGAGAGGGCCGAAGCGCCGGCGGGGGGTCGAGTGCGGCCTCATCGAGAAGGAGAGCGCGCGCGAGGTCACCTTCTCCAAGCGCCACCAGGGCCTCTTCCGCAAGGCGGCCGAGCTCTCCATCCTCTGCGGCGCCGAGGTCGCCGTCATCGCCTACTCGCCCCACGGTAACCCCTTCGCCTTCGCCCACCCGTCCACCCCGGACGCCCTCCTCGCCCACTACCTCTCGGGCGGGGCGACCCGGCCCACCGCATCCGAAGCGGCCACCGCGCACGGGAAGCTCGAAGAGGACGCGATCGCGAGGCTCCAAGAGGCCAAGAGAGAAGCAGAGAAGATCGCGGCGGAGCCCGGGGAGAGGAACCGGTGGTGGGAAGAGGCGGCTGCGGACGGCATGAACGTGGAAGAGTTGGAGCAGTACGTGGCGTCGCTGGAGCGTTTGAGGAAGTCGATCGCCGATAGGGTCGGACAATGCGATGATTCGGATTTTTACGATCGATTGCTAGCGACGGACATGGACATAGGTATGGACTTGGATGCCGCGTTTCTCGCTGAATTGCAGTATTCTTGTTAATATGGGTCTCGACAGAATCCGCTTCCTTAGTTCATATAACTTGGGATTTTATTGATTCCTTTGTAAATAAATTCTTCTTTTTGTTGTTTTGCAAGTCCTATTGCCTTTAAATTTTGCGCTAAAGTTTTGGGAGTCAAGGCATGATGGCGAAGTGAAAATCATGTCTGAATAGTATTCTTATGCTTCCTTGTTGACAAAGATGAATAGATGAAGTTCTTTTTTTTTTTTTTTTTTTCTGGGAATAATCTCTCGTGATCTTTTATCGTTTACAACGTGACTAGTATCAAATTGGGGTTTTGACTTTGGTTCGTTCCATATATTTAAAACATATCAAAAGACCTACAAATCGCTATAATTATTGTTTCTAAAGCAACATTATGTTCATAATCTTCCGTAAAATAATTCTAGACATGTATATAGATGAAAAGGTTAATTTGTTTATGAACCATAGATTATATGTACAATTTTTCTTCATGTTTATGTCCGAATATGCAAAGATATTAGGACTAGGAGTATAAATTGATCTACCTAAATAGAGTTCACTAGTTTCAAAAAAGCGAAGGCCTTCCAGACTATCTAAAAGTAATAAGCGTATTTAAAGATCAAAATCTATGCTCGTGGAAGGTGGCCCCACTTATCACCAAATGTAAGAGATTGATGGGCCACCGTGGAAGAGAAGCAAATTAAGTAACGGACTGGATTGTCAAGGCCAACAACATGGCTCTGGTTGACATAGCGGTTTCCATTGCTGTCTTTCAGTTCTCATGACAAATGGATCAAAAATGAAATCCTCGATAAAATTCTGAAAAATAAAGCACTGACACAGAGGAGAATTCCAAACCTTGAACAAGAAGGCAATTGCACAGAGTGGAGTACACATTCCAGTGCCATTACAGAGGATCTGCACTCACAATGTTGACATTATTGTCGAGTACGCAAAGCAAATTTTATAACTAACAGAAACTAACCTTTAAACTAACCTTATCTGCCCACTGATTTTTTTCCTTCCACTTTAACTTCCCCAATGATTCAGGGACTCCTGTATATGGTTACTCCTGCATGCAGGAAACTGACTAAATAATCTCCTTTATCCCAAGGGCCTCATATAGCTAGAGCTAAGTCTATTTCAGGGAATGACGACTATTTTTCACATTGCCAGCTGGAATTGAAATTTACTCTTCTCAATAAGCTGATCATCCCTAGGGGTTTCCCAACCGCTACCAATGCCAATGCTCTATCATGACCTACAGACCTCATTCTACGCTCCTATTCCCGAAACAGGAAGGTTTCCGCACAATAATAAAAATCTCAATTTGAATGTATACTTTTGCCGCTGCTGCCTCATAATTGTTGCTTTGAATTAAACATGTGAGTCTCTCTGTGTCAGACACGAATCTTAATCGCCTACATGAGACAACCGACATTCTCAGCTCAGGGGTAATTTCTCTGCAGCTGTGGCCATCACACGAAAAACTGGTCAGCTACGCTTAGTTTGTAGAGAAGCATTCCACTTAGAGACAGTCTTCTCACTCTAGCAATGCTCTCCACATAAAATATAGATGACCATTTGATTCGCAGAACCTGCCACATTATCCCGTCGCTGTCTTTCAGTTCTCATGACAAACGGATCAAGAATGTATTTTCAATATGGAGGGTGATACCAAACCTTGAATAAGGAGGCAATTACACAGTGGAATGCACGTCCCAGGGCCATCATGGAGGATCTGCACTTCCAATGTTAACATCATCATTCTGGTCTGCTCGACCTGTGGCAACTAATATTGTCCAAACAGAAGTTACATATGATTGACCCACTTGTCTGCTCCGGTATATCCGCAAATATTTTGCACCCTACCTTAACCCCAGCCTACACATGGCAGGAGAATTCTCAATAAAGTGTTATATACTAAATGTCAGCTGCAGTCAACAAAAGATAGAACAATTAAATGACATGGCTCCGGCTGAGCCAGCAAAAGACGATTACACTAATGGGAGCCACATGCTTTCCTGCATTTAGGATCACCTGCTTATTGTGTATGTGTGTCTGTATGCATGTCTGTGCGCGCGGGCGCGCGCATGTTTTGTCCAACAAAACTAGTGATCACTGAATATGACACCCCAAATCTATGACAAAAAATGAACTCATGGGGGGTTAATCCTGCAAAAGAAGTATTCTCAATGTTTGTATTAAGCAATGACGAGTCACGACACAAAGATGCTGACATGGAGCCAGACATGCGATAGACCCTGCACATACAATAGAACAAAATGGAAGACGAAGTCTCAAAAGTTTGCTCCAGTTTCCAAAGGTTATTCAAGTTAAACTGGATTTAGCACTATCCGACTAGCAAGTCGAGCACAATGGTATCTCTTATCATGTTTATTAATCAATCTTTCCCATACCACTGCCCACTAAATATGATTGGACTCTCGCAAAGCCATTTGGATGATCACTTCAAAATAATTTCTTCAGATTAAATCCAAATAATTTGTCTGGTTTGGATCGTTTCGATGTGCAGTTGCCTCGCTATGTGAAGTCAGGTTTAGATAGGAGCATGCTATTACGAGTCAAAAAGTCATTGACAAGCAAAATAGTTAGCAGTTACCATAAGCCAATTCACAAAGGAATCTTTAGCAACAGGGCGTCCCAAAATTGTTGTTGCAATGTACCTATTTTATTTTATGCTCTGTTGTGAGGACACTATCGAGTTTTTTGATATCTAAAGTCTCATTCCTTGTTTGCACAAGCATGCATTAACCGCACTCAAATGACTACCACGCCACTCACTTCACAAAAGACCCTCTTCCATTACTTTTTGGGAAAATGTCACAAATGGTCCCTAGACTTCTACTTAATGTGCAATCTCGTCCCTGAGCTTTCGATTTGCTCAATTTGCTCCCTAAACTATCGATAAATGTCCGATCTAGTCCCTAACTATTTGAAAATCAACCAATTTCGCCATTCCATTAGTTAAAGTTAACGGAATTGGGCATTTTGGTCTTTTTCTTTTTTTTCTTCTTCTTCTCTCTTCCCTCCGCCGGCCATGGCAGAGGGAAGCTGGCGTCTGGCGAGGGTTGCCCTCGCTTGGGCTGGCTAGGGCTGCCCTCGTTGGTGTCGAGCGAGGGCTGTCCTCGCCGAACGTAGGCGAGGGCGGCCCTCATCAATGTCGAGGAGGGCGGCCCTCGCCTGCGTCGAGCGAGGATCTCCCTCGCCCAACGCCAGCAGGGGCGGCCCTCGCCCGATGCAGGCGAGTTGGCGAGGGCACCCCTCGCCCGACGCTGGTGAGAGCCGCCCTCGCCTGACGCCGGCAAGGGCAATCCTAGCCAACCTAGGGTCACCCTTCCATCCACCATGGCCAGCGGAGGGAAGAGAGAAGGGGAAAAAAAAGGAAAAACAATCATCAGTTAACGGTTTAAACGGAAGGACTAGATCAGACATCTATCAATAGTTCAAGGACCAAATTGAGCAAATCAAAAGCTCAAGGACGAGATTGCACATTAAGTAAAAGTTCATGGACCATTTGTGACATTTTCCCTTACTTTATCCACAAATACGTGAAAATATGGAATCTAATATGCAATACTCTAACATTATCAGCAACCCATAGCGAAGAATTCAGAATATTAAGAATATCAAACTATGTGCTAGTAATCTCATGTTTCTAATGCCCTAAATCATTAATCAACGAACGAGTTTGTTAACCAACCACTTCCCTGGAAATGTAGCTAGAAGATTCTTTTCCCCTACTTTAACTGTCCCCAATTATTCAGGGACTCCTCTATATGGATACTCCTGCATGCAGGAAACTATGACTAAATAACCTCCTTTATCCCAGGGACCTCATATGGTTAGAGCTAAGTCTATTTCAAGAAATTAAAACTTCACCACAAGTTGACTCAAGTGAAGGGTCTCCTTAACGGGACTACCATTTCTCACATCTCCAGCTGGAATTGGTTTCCACTCTCCTTAACAAGCTAATATCGCCAGCGCCACAAGATATGAATGATGATACAGATGCCACACGAACTGGGTGAATATTTAATTACTAAACAACCCAATCATCTATCACTAAAGCTTTTGGATTAAAAAAAAAAATCCATTAAAAAATACTTCGCATGTATTTCCCTTCAGTTAGAAATTACAGTCGAGATAGAATCAAAAAGTTTTCCGCTAATATAGAGAGACAATGAATAATACCATTGTAACTAAACCACACTTCAATCATCATCACCATCACTACTCCCATAATTTTGAAGTAGTGACTGTAGCCCAATGCTCACACCACTATGCTTATCTACATGTCCTGTCTTTTCAATTTTAGCACTAATGTTGTAGAGTGGAGCAGCTCTCTTCACCACAACAATTGGCACTGAGCAAGTAGCTTTTGTTAACGAATTCGTGGGCTTGTCCAGAAATTCCTCACGGAGTTTTCTCTTCTTGAGAGTATTGTTCGCTGGTCGAGTCAGTCTTCCTCATCCTCAGAATCTTCATCTTCAATCTTACGGACAAAACCTCTAGACGTGTGGAATACGACTGATTTGAGAAGCCCTTCATCCTCTTCCACCAGCTTCTTTTCCTTTGCAGCACATGTACCGTGTAGAACCTCCAGCATTGCATCCACGTCCACAGTCGCACGTCTCAACTTCATCGATTTCATCTCGTCCAACGCGGCAAGAATATCCATCTCCCTCTTGGTATCCAGCGCCTTATTCTCCAAGCGCTTCACCGCGTCACCCGTCTCTTCAGCCCCTCTCTTCCTTTTCTCATTCTCCGCCTCCTCATCCTGCCTACGCCAGGGCTCGAAATCTCTCGTCGCCCCTAACTCCATGTTGTAATCCGAATTCTGCGGATCGGTTTTGATCGTGAGCTCAGCAGAGCACCTAGTGCATCTGAAGTAAAATCTGAATAACTGCATCCCCAAATTCATCTCGCTGACGACGACCTCCTTCCTAGAATTGAACTCGGTCCCCTTGTAGATGTAATTACCGCACGCACTGCATCGGATGCTTATTGAAAGCATCATCCGAACCTTAGTCTGCTGCCCTTTGGGCCTCCCGGACCCACGCAGCTCTGAAGGGTCGAAATCTGGGGGTTAAAATATTTGTTCAACACCTTTCGTTCTGCCATCTTCTTCTCCCCTCTTGACTCCAAACCAAGACGAGATTTTAAAGAAACAGATGCCACTGGAACTGACTGAACTAGAATATGAGGAAACACAACTCAAGAATTTCTATATATACAAACGAGAGACATCAAAACCGATCCCCCAAAAAAGAAGAGCACGCTATTGGGAATCGTTCCTCGTCGTACCGACGGAGAAACAAAAGAGGGGTCGGCCAAATTCAGGGAAATTAAGGTCCAAAACCCAAGAAGAACCCGTGGAATTGACACTTAAAAATCCCTACATTCCTTACTCAGTCCCCTCTCTACTGGCTGAAGCACGTGCATCGCCGTCAATGGTCCGAGAAAAAACGAAGGAAACAAGATTATTTCCGAAAAACGGAAAAAACGGCTCTTGTCGACGGACACTGATGACGTCACATTCCGAGAAAATATAGGGTAGGAGGGGATTCCACCGTGAAATTCCACTCCATTCACCGGACGACACGTATCGCCCGGGACCCACACTTCACGTCACCCCTCTCTTCTGTTTTCTTCTTCAAATACAGTGGAATTCACCCCCAAGATACGGAAAATAAAAAGAAAATAAAAAAAGAAATCTATTTCAAGAAAGCTGCGCTGCCCTCCTCTTCTTGCACCGACATTACCAGTTCAAGAGCCCTCCTCCTCCATTCTTCTTCTTCTTCTTCATCTCTCTCTCTCACCCCTCATTCTCACTCCAAGAAAAGTCAAACCCTAAAGAACATTGAATCTGTTCTTTGCGGCTTGCCTTCACCCACGATGGAGGAGGCGAAGAGAGGGCCGAAGCGCCGGCGGGGGGTCGAGTGCGGCCTCATCGAGAAGGAGAGCGCGCGCGAGGTCACCTTCTCCAAGCGCCACCAGGGCCTCTTCCGCAAAGCGGCCGAGCTCTCCATCCTCTGCGGCGCCGAGGTTGCCGTCATCGCCTACTCGCCCCACGACAACCCCTTCGCCTTCGCCCACCCGTCTACCCCCGACGCCCTCATCGCCCACTACCTCTCCGGCGGGGCGACCCGGCCCACCGCATCCGAAGCGGCCACCGCGCACAGGAAGCTCGAAGAGGACACGGTCGCGAAGCTCCAAGAGGCCAAGAGAGAGGCGGAGAAGATCGCGGCGGAGCCCGGGAAGAGGAACCGGCGGTGGGAAGAGGCGGCTGCGGACGGCATGAACGAGGAAGAGTTGGAGCAGTACGTGGCGTCGCTGGAGCGTTTAAGGAAGTTGGTCGCCGACAGGGTCGGACAATACGATGATTCGGATTTCTACGACCGATTGCTAGCGACGGACATGGACATAGGTATGGACTTGGATGCCGCGTTTCTCGCTGAATTGCAGTATTCTTGTTAATATGGGTCTCGACAGAATCCGCTTTCTTAGTTCATATAACTTGGGATTTTATTGATTCCTTTGTAAATAAATTCTTCGTTTTGTTGTTTTGCAAGTCCTATTGCCTTTAAATTTTGGGCTAAAGTTTTGGGAGTCGAGGCATGATGGCGAAGTGAAAATCATGTCTGAATAGTATTCTTATACTTCCTCGTTGACAAAGATGAATAGATGAAGTTCTTTTTTTTTTTTTGGGAATAATCTCTTATGATTTTTTATTGCTTGCAATGTGACTAGTATCAAATTGGGGTTTCGACTTTGGTTTGTTCCATATATTTAAAACATATCAAAAGACCTACAAATCGATATAATTATTGTTTCTAAAGCAACATTATGTTCATACTCTTCTGTAAAATAATTCTAGACATGTATATAGATGTAAAGGTTAATTTGTTTATGAACCATAGATTATATGTACAATTTTTCTTCATGTTTATGTCCGAATATGTAAAGATAATAGGACTAGGAGTATAAATTGATCTACCTAAATAGAGTTCACCAGTTTCAAAAAAGCGAAGGCCTTCCAGACTATTTAAAAGTAATAAGCATATTTAAAGATCAAAATCTATGTTCGAGGAAGGTGGCCCCACTTATCACCAAATGTAAGAGATTGATGGGCCTCTGTGGAAGAGAAGCAAATTAAGTGGCGGACTAAATTGTCAAGGCCAACAAAAGGAAGCATCTCGCCTCTAATTTGATTAGTTAATTTTATTTGTTCTAAGCCCCAAGTATCTTGTACTCAAGTTTCACTTGAAGTAATGAAAGGAAACCTTTTTTGACTCAAAAAAGGGTTCGCTAGTTGAATTTGGGTGATGGAGAATCCACATTGCGACTCGATTGTCTGACCAAAAACAGAATGAAGCAAGAACCAGTTTGAGGACCAAAATTGGATGTAATTCGTAGAACATCCTGTATCTTTTTTAACTCAGACTTCGGAATATATTGGTCAATCACCCAGTAGTTTCCTTAATTGTGTTTTTCTAATAGGACAAATTGCAAGTGAATGGTCATCTCAAGCATGAGCAATGTGCTGATTTACTTAAGTTCCATGTTTTCATGAAAAACCGAGATTTCGAAAAGTAATTTTCTTAATTTGCATTGCTTAAAAATTGTTTTAATAAAAAATGTGATAATGAGGGTTGGAACTTCAACAAATGCTACCCAAACACCATCTTTGCCCTTAAACCAGCATGCAAAATTCAAATGAATTCAGAGGCACAGTGTTCACTCCTTCGACACAACATGCCGATGATTATGTACTTCAGCCTTTACACTGCTCAGATAATTACCATATCCTCTTCTAATGACATACTCGAGCCTAGCCGAATACATCCTCTTGGAAGCAAGAACTACCAAATATGCTTGCTGTGCACCTTCTGATAAAATCTATTCAGCCTATCTTATTCCAGAGCAGGAATACTGTTAATAAGTCTGTATTTATGCTGCTGCCACCTCATGATTGTTGCTATGGATTAGACATATGATTCTCTCTGTGTAAGACACAATCTTAATCACCTACATAAGACAACCAACATACTCAGCCCGAGGGTACTTTCTCTGCAGCTCTGGCCATTGCACGAAAAACTGATCAGCAACTTGTAATTTGTAGAGAAGCAATCCACTTAGAGACAGTCTTTTCACCCTAGCTATGCTCTCCATGTAAAATATAGACGACCATCTGATTCCCAGAACCTGCCATGGTTTTTCAATCGCTGTCCTTCAGTTCTAATGACAAACAGATCAATAATGAATCCTTGACATATTCAGAAAAAGACTGTCCTTCAATTCTAATGACAAACAGATCAATAATGAATCCTTGACATATTCAGAAAAAGACAGCACCGACAGAGTGGAATTCCAAACCTTAAATAAGAAGGCAATTGCACAGAGTGGAATGCATGTCCCGGGGCCATTACAGAGGATCTGCACTTCCAATGTGAACGTCATCCGTCAAGTATGCAGAACAAATTTTATAACTTACAAAGACAAGAAGAAAATTAAAGTTTATGTTTGACATTACCACTTCTGGTCTGAGTTGAATCATGAGGTACAGTGCATGAGCTGTGGCAACTAATGTCGTCCAAACAGAAGTAACATATGATTGACCAACTTCTCTGCTCCGGTATATCTGCAAATACTTTGCAGTTTCCTCTACCTTGACCCCTGCCTACACATGAAGGAGACTTCTCAATAAATTGTGGTAGATCATCAATGTCAACTGCAATCAACAAAAGATAAAACGAAAGAGAGATATGGCTCCAGCTCAGACAATTGCACTAACGGGATCCACATGCTTTCCCACATTTTGGTGTCACATCCTTGTTGTGTATGTGCATGCGTGCATATCCACACATGCACAAATGTTGTCCAACTAAACTAGCTGATAATTGAAATGTGACCCCCCCCAAATCTAATATATAAAATGAACCCATGGGGATTAAATCCTGCAAAAGAGGTATTCTCCATATCTTTGTTAAGCAACAATGAGTCACAATAAGAAGATGATGACACTGGACCAGACATGCTACCAACGCTGCACATATAATACAACAAAATGGAAGATGAAATCTCGAAAGTTTGTCCTAGCTTCCAAAGGTTATTCAAACCAAACTGGATCATCTAACTAGCAATTCGAGCACAGTGGTTTATCTGTTTCATCGATCAATCTTTGCCTTACTATTCCAAACAAAAGACAGTTGGACTCTCACAAAGCCATGCAAATGATCACTATAGTATATTTTATTCAGATTAAACCCAAATAATTTTTCAGTATGGATTGTTTTAATGTGAGGTTGCCTTGCTCTATGAAATCATGTTTAGATAGGTGTATGTTATTACATGAGTCAAAAAGTCATTAACAGGCAACATAAACAGCATTACCATGGAACAGTTTATAAAGGAATCTTTAGAAACAGGGTTCCCTGAAATCTAGGTTGCAATGCACTTGCATATGCTCTGTCAGAGGACACTGTTGAGAGTTTTTGTTATCTAAAGTCTTATTCCTTGTTAGCAGATTCATTTAATCAAATGCACTCGACATACTATCATGCCACCCAGTTCACAAAAGACCTCTTCCAGTACTTTTTACACAAATATGTTAAGTGTGGGTTCTGATACGCAGTACTCTGACACCATCACCATTCCAAGCAATAACTTCAGAATATTAAAGGCATCGAACCATGTGCCAGTAATCCCTTCTAATGCACATCACAAATCATTAGTCAGCAAACAAGTATGGTAACCAAGACTTTGAAATAAAACTACTTCCCCAGAAATGTAGCTAGAAGATTTAGCTTGACCTTTTCTGCCCACTGATTCTTTCCCCAACTCTAACTTCCCCAATGATTTAGCGACTCTTGCATATCATTTACTCCTCCAAGCAGGAAACTGACTAAATTAGCTCCTTTTGCCCAGGGGCCCTTATATAGCTATAGCTAAGTCTATTCCAAAAATGAGTGAAGGGTCCATAAGATGACTACTATCACATCTCCAGCTGGAATTGGTTTCCACTCTCCTCAAAAAGCTAGTCCTTCTAAGTGTATCGTTTCCCAACTGCTACCAATGTCAATGCTCTATCATGACCCACAAATAAACAAATAACCTCATTCTACTTTCCTACACCACAAAAAGGTCTCAGCACAATCAAAATATAAATCCTAATTCACAAAATCCATGTTCTAAAGCATCTTTTGAAAGAACAACTGAGTGATTGAAGTTCTACTAGAGCAATAACGGCGATGATAGAGAATTATCACAAGCATAAAGCAGAAAGCGGTTGACTTATCCTTAAAGCACAGCTATTATCACTTTACCGCATCGATCAGGGAATCCTCCATCACGCGAGCTTTTTGGAGACTCATATTGTCAGTGGCAGCCGCGATGTAGAATCTAGGTGTAAACCTATCTTTCTGCAACACAGACAGAAGATTCAACATCTCGGCAGTGTGACCACCTGCAAAAGTTGATGAATATACATATTATTACCATGACACGCTCACAAGAAAGAAGCTAACAAATAAATTATTTACAAGCTAACCTGAGCCTAAAACAATGAGGGTACTATAGGTTCTCCGAGATTTCCCATGAAGGGGTTTTCCACTCCAACGTAGGATGTATAGAAAGCGGATCAATATCAGAAGAACAAGAGCAGTAAGAGCAGCTACAACAGACCCAACAGCCATAATTGGAGTGGCGTGTGCTTCCTTTTGCCACTTCAAGATTGAAACTTATTTCCCATAAGTGCCCTTTAGCTGACCTGCAGGATCATATATTATCAATTTAGTTGAATCATAAAATTGAAAAGGAGTAACAAAACATGCCCTGACGACATTAAAACTCAAGAACACACTTTGGAGTTTGTAGTACCACTACAACTGCATAGATCTTTAGGCCCAAAAGCAGACTTCGCAATTGGGTTTTCATTTTACAACCCAGTTCCTCAAGATACGAAAAAATTGTCATAAATTACGACGAAACAGATGCCGCTCGAACTGCAGCGAACTTCTATCCGCAAAAGACAGAAACCAGAATCGGCCCACGAAGAAAGAAGAGTACCGTGTGGGATCGTTCCTCGCTGTCACGACGGAGAGACGAAAGAGGGATCGGTCAAATTCAGGGAAACCAAGAGCGCGAAATGACGCGAGCTGAACTGGCGATTCCAAGAAGAACGAGAGACAAGTCGTGAACCCCTGTATTATCCCGTGAATTGAAATCTCTCGATGGGAAAAGGAAAGCACGAGCGCAGACCTGTTGGACAACGGGCATCGGGTCCCTGCACATGCCGATCTGCAACGCCGTCGCCGCCTTCCGGTCCGACAGGGGAGCGTAGGAGGTACGCCTGGCCAAATAAAAGAAAAATGTAACGAAGAATATACTCCCTAAGGTCGAATACGTAATTTCACAAACAATTCATTCCGAAACGTCCATTCCCTAAAACTTAAGCAAGGGAAAAGGGGTAATCGTGAAATTTCCAAGAGAATTGGGTCAGTCTTTTGTCCCGAGACCCTTAAACTTTGGATTGTACAAGTTGATCTTCAGTCTTAAAAGTTTATGGTTAGTCTAAACCAGTTATATATTATACATCTAATATGTCATATATTTGTATCTATTCTAAACCCCACTGCATCCTCCTCTGTTATTTTCATAGTTTAGTTTGCTGTGTAAATTGGAAAATAGAAAGAAACATAGCTCTAATTTGACCCCCAAAAAAAAAACCTTCCACTTTCCTTAAGCTAGCTTGCTCACCTGGGCCTCGAGCGCCTTGTCGCTTGCCTCACATGTTTGTTTTTATGGTTTGTTATTTCTAGTAAGTATGAAAATTCTATTGTTATTTTGTCTTATATTTATGTTTCATATGTATTGGTAATCATAGTTTGGTTGCTCAATATCGCATTGTTGATAGATATATCTTTGAAATAGTGTTTTTCTCCTTTTTAAGGAAAACAAATAATGGAACAAAAAAACAATCGATTGGTCCCGAGTCACCGAACTGGACCCATATGGTTAGTTCAATCCCTAGTCCCAAACTTAATAGAATTGGTCCTTAGTCTCAGAAATTAGGGATCAATACTATGCGAGTTGATCTCCAAATTACATGTTGGACTAATCCAATCCGACCATGCTCACCTCTAATTTTGTACCGTAAAAGAGTACTAATTAGACCCAATGGATAGCCATAATTAATACCAAGCCTCCAAATCCTTTTCCAGGCCTATTCATGCTTAAAAATTTTCCTACAAAATCGATAGGATTTGGACAAGTCTTGATTAGCCTAGGTGGGCAAGTCGGCTAAAAATAGAATTTCTTAGCTGTACTTTTCAATTTTGTCTTTCGAGCCGACTGAGGTTGTGTTTGGGCCGCCTTAATTCACAAACATCAATTAAAAATAAGCAGAAAGAAAAAAATTTAAGACACATATGTGAGTTGATATCGCTTCAGAATACTTCTTTTTTCCAATGATAAAGAAACCCACTTTAGGTAAACGTCATGAATAATATCAATTCATTTAGTAAGTTCATAATCCATTTTTTCCGATTCTTAAAGACATTTGTCACGGTCCGTGAATCTTCCCATACTCATGACACTTGTAAGTGGTGCCTGGGGTTATCGAGTAAAGAGTGAGAAGGCAGAAGGGATGAACACAACCGGTCCATGGGAGTGGCGTCAAGATGGTTGGTGTTAGGAGTTCTAGGATAAAAAGATTATATCACTTAAAAGCTCTGAAGACAGGGTTGGCCTCTTGTGCACAAATTGGTCAAGAACTGATGCCGCTCTCCTGACGAGGTCATGGCAGGCCGAAACCAGTTGTTGAGCCTAAAGAGATTTGCTGTCTCATTCAATGGACTAGACGCCCAAGCGAAATTGGACGTGGTAGGATCTCGCACAAAGAAGCATTCACCGTATTGTTCGTGGAACAACTATAGAAGAAAAGCTGGCTTAACGAATTCCACTCATCAGGCGCCACACGGGCCCTTCCACGGCCAAGGAAACTGTCGGCACGTGACAAGTGGTATCAGAGCAAGAATCCCTCCAATAAGTAAGTGAGTTGGAGAATCGAACTTCTCACTCTAGTGTGGGTCGAACTGATAAGTACTAGTGGTACCGGTCCTAGTGGGTGGAAAGTGAATGGCCAGGGTAAAAGATGCTCAAACGAACTCTCTGCCCCTAGGATGGCAAGGTGCTAGGACGAGTCTGTTCCCCACCGAGCTGATAGGGAGTTGGAGAAGAACTGAATCCTCGTTGAATAGGAATAATGTTTCTAGATCGATTAGTGAATTCGAAGAAGAGGTCTACTGCCACGTTTTCAACAAGGAAAGAACTTCCATTTGGTCTGCTAGAGTCAAAGAAGCTAAGTAGGCAAAAACAATGCTGCCAAAAGATGCGGTTGGTGAAAAATGCCACACTTGCCAAAGAAAGCGTAGGTGACCGAGAATGGCCAAGCGGTGGGGATCAAAATAGGCTACTAATGGAGCAAAACCTGTTTTGTTGGGCGAGCGTGATTATTCGATGTGAGATCCCAAAAAGTGGCGTATCAATGATTAAGGGACGCAAGGAAGCGACAAAATAGATCGCAACGAGAGCGTTGTGAATTTGAGTGGGAGAGAATGTCACGGTCCGTGAATCTTCTCGTACTCGTGACACTTGTGAGTGGTGCTTGGAGTTATTAAGTGAAGAATGATGAGGCAGAAGGGACGAACACAACTGGTCCGTGGGAGTAGTGTTAGGATGGTTGATGCTAGGAGTTTTAGGACAGAAAAATTATATCACTTAGGAGCTCTGAAGGTGGGGTTGGCCTCCCGTGCACAAACTAGTCGAGAGCTGATGTCGCTCTCCTGACAAGGCTATGGCAAGCTGAAACCAGTTGTTGAGCCTAAAGAGATCTGTTATCTCACTCGGTGGACTAGACGCCCGAGCGAAACTGAGCATGATAGGATCTCGCACGAAAAAGCATTCACCATATTATTCGTGGAACGGCTATAGAAGAAAGGCTGGCTTAACGAATTCTGCTTGTCAGGCGCCGCACGGGCCCTTTCGCGGCCAAGGAAACTATTAGCCCGTGACACATGACCCTCAGACGAATGTCTTCTTTTGTCACGGTATCATTGATGTGGAACTAGTAACGTAGGGCGGACAAGAATTCGACAATGTATTTTCTTATTCTCCTTCTAGTTATTAAGTCTCAATCATTTTACTTGTATATTATTTGGAGCTCTTACCCATTGAGCATAGAAAATACCAAGAAAAAACTTTTGTCAAATTGGACATGCAAAATGTGACAGACAAACATTAAACTTCCAATTTAGCTAAAATAGACGTATTAAATGAAAAAATAGAATTTGTCTACTTCCCAAATTCAAGTTTACATATATCTTAAAGAAGAAAATTGTCTAAAAGTTCTAAATCTATTGTATGGAGACCATTTAAATAATAAACATTTCAATTATGTCAATTTAGTTTTAATCAACTTACGATTTGCTAATTTAGTTCTAAACTTTTCAATTTTATCTTGAACTTTTTGATGATTTGTAAATTTAATACTAAACATTTTGACGATTTGCTAATACAATCATTCCAACTAAATATCCAAATAACATGTACAAATCATTAAAAAATTTAAAACTAAATTGGCAAGTTATTGAAAGTTTAAGACCAAATTGATATAATTGAAATGTTTAAAATTGAATTTACCATCGTACAATAAATTTACGATTTTTTGGACAATTATATCTCTATTTCAGAGTATGTGAATTTCTTTTCATTGCACGTTAGTAGCTCAGTTAAAACTCAAGACCATCCCTTATTTAGATTCTATTTGAATTGTAAGATAAAAAAACAAAAGCCGTGGAACAATAAATTAGTGGGTGAAGCCCATGAACTTCTCTTTTATTTTTCTTTCTAAATCATTTTCAAACTGGTGAATGGGTGGTTGATCTCTGGTGCCACATTGGTGTCACGGGGACAGGCCCGTCTACCTCGAACCTGCTTGTCGCGACTAGTGATGGATCGTTATGACACCAAACAAACAAATTCTGAGCGGGCGTGAGATTTCTCTGCCTTTGCTCGCCCTTTTGATTTATAAGAAAAGGTGAAACTTTTGGTCCGGTTTCTTCTTTCAGTTGGATTTGTTTTTTTTGGCAAATACCACTGACTGGTATTTACTACATAATTTAAAAGTAATAATTTGACATAATCATCTAGAAGTAGAAAGCCTAAAGAAGAAACGACCAAAATTTAGATGATTATAAAATAAGGGTGATGTTCCTGTGTATCATCACGTCCATGTTTCCCTTCTCTCTTTTTGCTGTAATTAGAATGTTTGATCATTAGAATTTAACTCGGTTTCGTGTCATGTCTCAATTGATTTAACCTCATCAAAATCCTTCTTTTTATAAATAAAAATTGATGAAAACCAATCGATTCATGACATTTTTTAGTCAAGCGTGTCGCGTTTGTCATATTTAGTTCAAATTCGGATTCCAACTTCTCTTCATATAAGTTCATAATGCGTTTGAATAATATTCTTCTATCTGTCGGATCATGTTTTGTATTTCTCTTAACAAATTCATATCATATTTGCATGGCATTCTCATGTTGTAATTCGCTTTTCATTTTTTTCGTTTTTAAAATTTATATGAAATTTAATAGAGATTAATGAACTTCTTTTTTTTTTTTTTTTTTTTTTTGGTAAGGTAATGAACTTCTTTTTTAAACTCCAGAAAAGTCAAAAGTGCGCAAATCAAAATATTATTTGGGCATTCCAGAGTTAATTTTCTTCTTTCTTGAATTCATATAAATATAATATATCAGTTTTACCAAACTAAGCTATTCTCAGGTAGTAACAAAAAGTTTATATGTCCATTGGCCAGTGAGAAATATGGGCAAATTCCATATCAACGACAGTAGACCAGCAATGAAAATTAGGTAGAACGCAAAAGGGTCACGAAATTCTCAGCTCTCATTAGGTAATTTTTGCATGAATTTACACGAGATAAGGAACCACCACAAGAATCGTCATAAAAAAAAAGACCCTCTCGTCTACATAAGACCCCTCACTTTCCGGGGACGAAGTTGGTGGCGTAGGCCCAGGCGTTGTTGCTCACCGGGTCGGCGAGGTGGTCGGCCAGGTTCTCCAGCGGCCCCTTTCCGGTCACGATCGCCTGCACGAAGAACCCGAACATGGAGAACATGGCGAGCCGCCCGTTCTTGATCTCCTTCACCTTGAGCTCCGCGAAGGCCTCGGGGTCGTCGGCGAGGCCGAGCGGGTCGAAGCTGCCGCCGGGGTAGAGCGGGTCGGTGACCTCGCCGAGGGGCCCGCCGGCGACGCGGTAGCCCTCGACGGCGCCCATCAGGATGACCTGGCAGGCCCAGATGGCGAGGATGCTCTGGGCGTGGATCAGGCTGGGGTTGCCGAGGTAGTCGAGGCCGCCCTCGCTGAAGATCTGGGCGCCCGCCTTGAACCACACGGCCTCGCCGAACTTGACGCCGTTGCGGGCCAGGAGCTCCGGGAAGACGCACCCGAGGGCCCCGAGCATGGCCCACCTGCAGTGGATCACCTCGAGCTCGCGGTTCTTGGCGAAGGTCTCGGGGTCGGCCGAGAGCCCGGCGGTGTCCCACCCGTAGTCCCCGGGGAACTCGCCGGTCAAGTAGGACGGGGGCTCGCCGGAGAAGGGGCCGAGGTACTTGACGCGGTCGGGGCCGTACCACGGGCTGCCGGACGAGACCTGCTTGGTGACGGTCTTCCTCATGGTGACCCTCCCCTTGCCGAAGAGCTCGGGGGTCGACGGGGAGAGCTGCACGGCCTTGCCGGCGAGCGAAGGCGAGGAGAGGGCCATGGTGGAGGCTGCCATTTTCGCTTTGGATACAAAGGCTTGGTTTCAGTGACTGAGAATTGATATGAATTTGGCTAAGTTTTGTGGAATATAAATACTGGGATTGGAGCGATATGAGGCTTATCTTGTGATATCTCTATCTCTCATTTCATTGGCTGCTCAAGATTCCGACTCGTCTTTGCTCTAGTGCCACGTGGCTCGCTCTACTTCACCAGTTCGTGCGGTCCAAATCAGTTGTTCCTAGATTTTTCTTCGATTTCTTTGATGGCTATTGACTGCATGTGATGCCGTGATTGATTGGTCCGCTTGCAAATTCAAGGATTTTAACATTATCGATCGGTCAGATATTTTATTTGGAGCTTTTAGTAGCTACCGCATGATTTTTAATCTCCATCGAATTTATCAATTGACTGGTGGCAAACGTGCCAAGTTTCATCTTATTTGCGTCCTCTATTCGCATCGTTTTATATCATCATGGAAATTAATGGCCGTATTTACCGATTTAGATTAATTTCAAGTTAAGTTGTGTTGTGTTGTCTTTAAATCGTGTTTTCATTTGATGTTAGGAATTGCTGTGCAAAAACCGCTAGCAGAAAAAGTCAGTGCATCTCTGGGTTATGCATTTCTGTGATTCATTTTCTGTTTTTGTTTCTTCTGTGGAAATAAAAGGATTAGAGTTTAAGCAGACAACTGTTATGGAGAAAAACAATCTAATTCAGCTGCTTTGTACTCATTTCATATCCTTCTACTCTTCTGAAAGATAAACTGAGATTGAAAAAATGGTGCTAAAAATGATAAGATTTCCCTATCCAGCTTAGGCTCAGTCATGGGAGGCGGCTTCACTTATCAGTGAGATTAAGGCCACATAGTCAGGAAAAAATAATAAAAAAGGACAAGCCGGTATATTTCATTAGCTTAATTAGATGGAGTTACTAATTTGACAAGTTTGAAAATTTAATTACACATTTTAAAAGTTTTGAAAATTTAATCATACTTTGATTGATAAGTTTTAGAATTTTCGATGTGGTTATTCGGCCAATAATGAATGTAAAGGTTTAGGAAAAGACCAGGTCCTCAAACAGGACAATTAGATAGGGCCATCCAACCGCAAGTGGCGTGCTCCAATGACAGCATGGGTGGGAGATTCTTGGTGAGAAAATAGTGGATATGAGGTTGCCAAGTAGACCAAGAAAATGCAAATCTAAGATTAAGACCTTTCAGATATAACAGCCCTTTTTTCTATATTATTATATTAAACCAACAATGTCTCTTATTTTCAAGAGATCAGGTTTTTTTTTTTCCCCAAAAATATCATCTATTAGTTATGTTATGAGTATTCTGTCAATGGTCAAGTGTGTAAATTCAATAATTATATCTTGTCTCTAATGTACTTCCATTTTAAACTTTGAATTTTCTCTATCTAACAATTTAACAAACAACTTTACTAAGGAAATGTAAGTGTTAGAAATGTTTTTCTCTTTCTACTTATATGTGTAAAGTATCCTCAAATTATGACAACAATTTCTTCCTATCAATTATAACAAGAACGATTCATCATCTTAACAAACTTTTTTCATTTTAATTAGCATAAATATTTTCTATTTATCTCTTAGTTCCTTAGGCATCTGATTGGATATAGAGGTGGGTATTTTTTTTTAACACTAATATAAGGATTGAAATAAGAATTTCAAATGTGTATTTTATTGAACACGTATATTGGAGATTTTTTAGGTAACTGTTTTTTTTTTTTTTTTTTTTTGGTTATCTCTGAAAAACCCCAAACTAAGATTTGTGACAAATTTATCCTAAACTATTTTTTTGACCACCAAAAACCCCAAACCAGTATACTTTTGATAAATTTACCCCAAACCTGGTATATTTGTGACAAATTTACCTCTGTTAGTTTTCGTTAAATTTTATTCTCAAATTATTAAGTTAAATAATACGTGACAGTTGACCAATATACCAATTTAGGATTTTACGCTCCGTTTGTCACAGTTTATAATTTTTTTGATTTTTTTGTGGTATTAATCCAATTTAGCAGAGGATATATTTGTCATAAATGGTAAATTTTGGGGTTTTTTGCAGTTGAATAAATTAGTTTTGGGTAAATTTGTCATAAATGTACCAGTTTAGGGTTTTTTAGAATTAGTCAGGGTAAATTTGTCACAGGTATATCAGTTTGGGGTTTTTTATGGTCAAAAAAATAGTTTGGGTAAATTTGTTATAAGTGTACTAGTTTGGGGTTTTTCAAGATATTAACCCTTTTTTTTTTCCTGGTGGAAAGGTAACTGTCCAAGAATATCGGATTACCACTAGCAAAATTAATTTTTTTCCTTAAATCTTTAATATTGAGAAGAAATTATACTTTTGTTATTTAAAGGGGATACCAATTTTGAAAGTTGGCTTTATCTACGGTGCATATTAAAAAATTTCGTATTGAAGCTCTGCTTGTTTCACGAAATATGAATTATTTAAAAATATTTTCCCAAAAATAATTACTTGTATTGCTAATAATAATTAGTTGATGAAAAGTATTTTCATTATTGATGATAATTAATATTTAAATATTTAGTATAAAATGAAAAAAAAATTGTTCATTTATTTCTGTAAGCCATGTAAGCAATCATCTTTAAAAAAATATTTTCAAATTTATTTATTTCTTGTTAAACAAACAGAATCTTCAACGATTTTGCAAAGTCCTTTAAATTTTTAACTTTTTGACACACGTTTAATGTGACTCACGGTGATGCCACCACCGAGCACGAGGGCTTTTGCTTTTGCTTGATCAAGGCAAGCTCCCATGGCCCTCACCCGATCATTTGCGAGAGTAAGCCACTCCGTTGAGACAGCGATGAAGTTCACGGGCCTTTGCTGGCAAAAGTGGGCCAAAAAAAAAAAAAAAATTTGGCTTCTATTCTCCTTTCTTTTTATATTTTTCAATTTTCGCTGAGGTGCCCGCACACGTGTCCAGACAGTCACATCTATAGAGAAAAGATTAGGAGACACGACTTCGCTTAGGCTATCCACAAGATGAAGATAGCATCACACCGACTTAACTCCCACTCATTTCGTCAGAGGTCATGATCAGACAGCACCCATCCTGTAAGTATTGGACCTCACAAGTTCATGCACGTATTTACATAGTTTTTCATATCACTAGGTTCCTTTTGTTTCATACTGCTTGCCTTGCGCACTTGAGTCCTTTCTCGTTGAATTTGGCCAATGGATTCATCATTCATCCCGCATTTAGTTTTAAGAAATTGCATCGGGGCTCGTTATGAGACAAAAGGCCATTTTCAGGGGGGAAAAACCGGTTTTCGAGATTGCATGCGTCCGATTAATGAAGAATTACTAAATGGGCCTTCCATTCGAAAGCCTTAAAGCTGCCCGAGAAGAGACCTCTATAATTACGTCTCATTTGATGGAAGGCCCATTTGCTTAAAATTGTCGAGATCGCATCCCCAGCTTGGCCCAAGACAAGCGAATCGTGCTTTTCGAACTTGCATTGGGCCTTCATATTTTTGGTGTAGTTTTTTACTAATGGCCTTTGGGGCTCTAAAGTTTCTTAGGCAAATGTAAGTACCGATTGATAGTCTTTTTGGAGAGTTTTGAGAACATGCAATGTATTTCCAAAGCCCTCTAAAGTCCCTTAACTAACGGCAGATCTGGGGAATTTTGACTTTCGCATTTTCGGAATGCTAATACACCTTTTCTTCCAATTTTGACTTTAGCATTTTCTTTAAGAGTTCCATATTCTTGGGAAAATTCTTATATACACTCAAAGTATGTGAGCCCACTCCATCTTAACCTTTAACTAATGTGAGTTTCGCTTGAGACCTACATGATTTGACTAGAGAAATAGAATGGACTTACATGCATCTAGTCCATGCAATATTTATTCCTAACCTTCAAAATAACTCGTTTTAATAGATAGATGTTTTCCGATGAGAAAGAAAGATAGATGTTTATTTCATCGTCAATCAATAGACAAATTTGTTGGATTACTTAATAATTGTTTGTGAAGTGTTTACTGTTTAGTGGCTTACGATGAAATGATTACGTAAAAGATGTGGTATAGCCCAATGTAAAAGAAAAAAAGAAAGTTGTACAATATAGTGTAACGCCCTAGCTTCCCTCATTTAAAATATTGCTCACCTCGGCTCATTCTACGTCAGGACTTATATTTTTGTCTTTTAGTGTACATGTAAGCACTCTTCTAAAAGATATTCCATTCTAATAGCGCGCTTACCTTAGTCCTGAGCAGGACTTTAAAAGGCTCCACCCTGAATTGGATATCCCGGGGTGACTCTCCCTCACAAGCTATTTATAGGTAAGTGAGGGGGTAGTAGTATGGGATAATATCCCTATTGGGTATCCCGGCCAAACCCCGCAAGGGGTAGGGACCCACCTTTGATCCCCGTGAAGCCTTCCCCAGGGTTACCGTTGTCTTTTAGTGTACATGTAAGCACTCTTCTAAAAGATATTCCATTCTAATAGCGCGCTTACGTAAATATGCTTATAATTAGAATTCCAACGCTTAATGCTATTACATAAAAAAGGTCCCTATTTTGAGTTAATTTCAATTTCATCTAAATAAGGGTTGATACTACAAAAACCCTAAATTATGCTTACTACACAAATACCCCAAACCTTATTTTTTCTTTTTTTTTTTGGTAATGGTAAGAGATATATTAGCTATTGCAAAACGCAAGACAACTGTACAGCAAGGGGGGAGCCCCGGCACCAGCTTGCACTCAGAGAGAAAGTCACAATGAGTGGAGGGGGGCCAGGGGGGGAGAGAAAAAAGCTGCGAAAAAGATACAGAGCAAGGGGAACACACGCAGTGAAGAGCACATAAACAGCTGCGACCTGCAGAAGGAGAGAACTACAAAAAGCAGGACAACATAAAGGACCGAGGAGCCTCAGCTAGGCGGGTCGACAGGAAGGAGGACGCCAAGGCACCCATTTAGCCACAGGGGAGTGCACAACGGAAGGCTATAGAAGCCCGGCAACAGAAGACCCAAGACGACAACCTCAATTAAATAAGGAAGGGTGTTCTTTTTTCTTTTTATATTACTAAAAACCATAAACTTCCCACGGCACAAATACTCCAAACTTTTTTTTTTTTCATATAAAACCCAGATTTATACCAATGTGACAAATATACCCTAGATGAAATTGAAATAATAAGTATATATATCACACATGTATAAGTTTGGATTTTTTTTTTTGACATAAAAAAAGTTGAGGGTATTAGTTTAGAGTTTTTGGTGGCATAAAAAAATTAGGGTATTTGTATAGTGGATATAGTTTGGAGTTTTTTTTTTTTATATGAGGTTAATATCATAAAAAACCTCAAATTGATAAATCTATGAAAAATTTGCTCTAAACTAATTTTTTGACTATAAAAAACACAACCGATATACCTATGATAATCTACATCACTAAAAATTCCAAATTAGTATATTCGATATAAAATTTACTTTTCATTAATTTCTATTAAATTGAATTCATATCATGAAAAACCACAAACTAGTTTGTTTGTGACAAACAGAGGGTAAAGCCTCAAATCAATGCACCAATCAATTATCATATGTCATCTAAATTAGCAATTTGATAATAAAATTTAATATAATTTAGTGGAAGATAAATTTATTGGAGTTTTTGATGATAAAAAAATTGAATTGAAGTAAATTTATTATATGTGTATCAGTTTTAGGTTTTTTTTATGATATTAATTTTAATGGTATTTGCCCTAAAAATTAATGAGGAATCCTTCCTCCCGTTCAGTGTGCGGTTGGAGCCAAGATGAGCTTTAAAGGGAAATATTGGGCTAAGGCCATGTAGTTAGAAAGTAGAAAGCCAAGCTTAGTCCTTCTAGGTTTGGGCTGAACCCAACCCTGTCTTGAGGGATCACACATAAAGTTTTAAGGTGTGTGGGCTTGAATACCGATCTAAACCCGATCTTAGGGCCTGATTTGGTTTGAGTTTGCCCCGTGATCAGCCGCTCCTCGCTCTTTCCTCAATCGGAGCATGATCGGGCACCCGACTCGCCCAAACTCTGACGAAACATAAATGGATTGTAGGTAGCGAGATGAACTCGAACCCAATTGTTAAAAACCCATAGGCTGCATTTAGTGGTCATGATAAAATTCAAGATAGGATAAAATTTATCTTATTATATATTTAGTGTATACTAAGATAGGATAAAGTCGAATATAAAGGGAATATAGACTAAATAACATTACCCCATGGGAGATGTGGGATAAAGGCGGATATGATTTTTAACATCTATAATAGGAAAGTTTTTTTTTTTTTTTTCAAATAACAAATTCCTTAAATTAACAAATTAATATTATATTTCAATATAAGTAATATTTGAATTCTAATATAAGAAATTCAAAATAAAAAATAAAAAATTACTTTTTAATTTAATCTTATTTTTATTTATACATTCGAATTTAATTCTATATTATAAAATAAATTCAATATATAAGTATATATTTATTAAATATTTTAGGTATATTAGTACAAGTTTCTATTTAATAAAATTTTATTAGATAATGATGGAAAGGGAAGAAATTAAAAAAAGAAATTAATTAAATAAGAGAGGAAAATAAAATAAAAAGGAAAATAAAAATAAAGTAGATAAAAGTATCACAAGAGATTTTTACTATCTCTATTTGTCAAATTTGTGATTCATATAGGATATATAATATATTGTGAATTTATTTGACTTTATTATTACAAACAACAACTAGTAGATTTGATATAACGGAATCCCTCGATTTCATATCATATCCCATTTAGTTCTATCCTAATTAGAAATTTGGATGACCAAATGTAGCCGTATAGGTTGGAATGGATGGATTAGTAATTTTATAGTATGAAAACTTGACATTTGACCTCAATACATATTTTGACAAATAAAATAAAAAAAACACTCGATACATATGTATATTGAAAATGTCCTTGTTTCCTTTATCGTCCTCCGGTTATGTAATAAATATACACACTTGTTCAAACTCCACTAAGGTTTAGGACTTTTTGAAATTTACTCAACTGATACAATGGGGATCTGAACTTAATAAATCGTCTATTAAACGTTTATGCAATTTTTTATTATTATAGTAAGAGATCCACAATGCATCAAGTTAAATTTGGTGTAATCTATTGCGTGTTTAGTGCGGGAAATTTGCTTATTAAAAAGTACTGAGGCGGGTCGCAAGTACTCGGCATTTCATGCTTGCCGATCACTTTAATGAGACGGGTTTGGAATTATACATCAAATTCAATAACAAAGTTTGGGATGGGTCGAACTCCCATCTAACATTTGCATTTGAGTCTCTAATATTTGGGGACGATCAATTCCTAGATTGGGCCGATTTCACCCTAAAACCAAGAATTAGACCTATTCGATCCCTAGATTGGTATGATTTTCGGATTGAAGCAGTTAATTTAGGATTTCAATAATTTCCTTTCTTTATTCTTGAAAAAACATATATTAGAAGAAGGGGTGATCGGTTCTTAATTTGATTCTCAAAATTGAGAATTGGACCATACTGGCTCCCAGGGATCAAATTAGTTGGTCCTAGGACTAAAAATCGAATCAGACCCGTGGTGTGGTTGCGTTTTGGTCCGGTCCAACGAAATTAGATACCTTTTTCTTTTTTCATTATTTGATGCCATCTATTATGAGGAAAAAAAAAAAAAAAAGATAGCCAGTTTCATATTTTTGAAGTTTTTTTTTTTTTTTTTTAAATGTAGTCAGTTCGATTTCCCCTTTTGGAACAAAGAATCGGCTTGTCCGAATATTAGTTCCATTTTTAAGAATTGGAAGCCAAATCGACGCTTAAATTGAACCCAATTTGTTGGTTAGGCTTGATCCAAACAGTCCATTTTGCACACCCTCTATATATCAGCCGGTCTAATCTAATTTCGATGGCTTAGTTCCATATTTGAAATCAAGAACAGCCCAAGATCGGTTGGTTCGGAATCACTGGATTTGTTTTAGTGGCCATCCTTCCAACTTGGAAGGGGGAGGTGATGGGTTCGAATGCTCACATTCTTAAACAGTTGATGTAGGGATGATTTAGTTTTAGGAGTGAGTTTTGACTCTTATGCCTTATAATAAGGCCGGATAAAAGTTTGAGAGTGAGTGTTAGAGTAGAAATAGAGTAGGGTGAAAAAAAAAAATATCGATTGGTTCGGTCCAATCGAAGTGCCGGATCGGTTAGAATCCCGGGCACCCCCTGCTGCTGCGTTCCCCACAAAGCTCCCCTCTTGCGTTGCTTGAAAGAATGAAAAAGGAAAACTCCACTCTCCCTCCTTTCCGACTTCGCCACTTCCCGGTGAGCGAGAGGGACCCCACGACCACCGCTCGCCGGCGATGAACAAGCCGAGAGCCCTCGGTCCGCCGCAACACCACCACCTCCGCAGCACTCCCTGCACCCGCACGCACCAGATCGGCGCCCTCCTCCTCGTCGTCGCCACCTTCTTCCTCACCAGGCTCTTCGACCACTCCTTCGCTCCCTGCTCCACCTCCACCGCCACCGCCACCGCCAAGGTCGGCCGGGACGGCGCGCACGAATCCGCCGTCGCGCGGTTCGATGGCGGCGGAGCCTTCGCGTGGCCTCGCAGAGGCTACGGGGATCGCCTGTCGCTCAGGATCTACGTCTACGAGGAGGACGAGGTGGACGGGCTGAAGGCGTTGTTGTCTGGGAGAGACGGCCGGATCTCGCCGGAGAGCTGTGTTAAGGGTCAGTGGGGCTCCCAGGTACTTCAATTTCGGTTTTCAAATGTCATTTTAGTGCTCATCTGGCGATTCTGCTCCCTGATGGCCGTAATATGCGGTTACAATTGCGAAATGATGATGCTCAGGATTGGTCATATAGATTTCTTTAGATGGAAGAAGCCTGGTCCTGAAGCAGCAAGCATGTTTTTGTTGCTTCCTGTTCTTAATTTCGGTTTCGCTGCGATATTTGCGTGTCTGAGTGATTCTTAAAGATCATTGTGGGAACTTTTTATCTGAAAGAGGAAATGGGATTCGTTAATGTGGTGTTTTTGGACCATGTCTCCAAGAGCGTTGATCATGAAAGAAGGTAGCTGTCTTTCCGGAGAAATTATGACGGCGATGCAGTGTTTGGAGCTTTTGTGTTCGGTGTTCCTGTAGTTTACGAATGTCTATCTATCAGTTATGGGGCTTTGTGGTTTCTTCATCATCAATACTGGGGATACTAATTAGTAGAAGTTTCCAATAACAACGCAGGTGAAAATACATAAGCTCTTTCTAGAATCCAGATTTCGTACGAGAAAGAAAGAGGAAGCAGATCTTTTCTTTGTGCCAGCTTATGTTAAGTGTGTTCGGATGATGGGAGGCCTCAATGACAAAGAGATCAACCAGACATACGTGAAGGTGAAAACTCTGTCGGTGTTCGGAAGAGTTCTCTGTTGTTTATTCAGGAAAACATTTTTGAGAAGAAAAAAAATAAATTAATTGCAGTTGTTTGTAGTGCTAAATGAGTATGAGATTTTGAGGATTTAAATTTTGTTATGTCTCCTTGTTTGACAAGATAATTGGTTCTGCATCAGATGTTTAATGTTTTTTAGTTATCCAGGTGAAAATAATTGAAAACAGCAGTTTATGTTTCTGAAAAGAACCTTTGTTTTCAGAAGCAGCAGTTGGAATTTATTGGCAAAGAACTAATTTCAAAGCAACTTTGATTTTCTTTTGCTGTTCTGAGGAAACTCATTTTGGTAAAGCATTCAAAAAAGGGTCCTTTGTTGCTTTTCAGTGGCTTTAAGTTGATATGGTTGTGTGGATGCATGTTGCTCTTTTTGTTTAGTTGATCCTTGCCTCGTTCAGTGCAGGTTCTGAGTCAGATGCCTTATTTCAGGTTATCAGGAGGTCGCAACCACATATTTGTCTTTCCCAGGTACCCATAGTTCTTTGCATTCTGTGCGAGGCAGCTGGTTGAGTTTGTAGCTCAAAGTTGTATCATGAATTGAGACTCACTTGTAGTGTTTATCTTACTTTTCTGATTCTTTACATTTAGCTTTAAAGTTTGTGCTCTCAATGTTCAATTTGGTAGTGGTTCATGAATTTGCTTTGAAACTTAAAAAGATCAAGAGCTACTTTACCAATGATCCAGCCTTTTGTGAAATTTGATGATAGTATTCACTTATTCAGCTTTGTCAGCTTCCTCATGTGGTGATCAATTGTCGTTCTTTTGTGCAACTGCAGCGGTGCTGGAGCTCACTTATTTCAATCTTGGGCGACATACATTAATAGGTCTATAATTCTCACCCCTGAGGTACATTACTTACTTTCCAGGACATGTTGCTTTGAAATGGTTTTTGTGATAGGATTCAGAAGCTACACGGTTGGCTTCTTGTACTTTCTTTATGATTTAGACTTTACTAGTCGTGTGATGAAGTATGTTTTTCTCTTTCAAAATTTGTCTGGGTTAGAGACATGGATTTTGTTTCAAATGTCTAGTGGACTTAGCTTTTGTCAAATGACATCCCTTATTGTTGTAAAGCATTCTCTTTATGCTCCCTATTCTTGACCAATGGTGTAATTTGGTTCTATTAGCGAGTTTAACTCTTTCTTCCTGGCGTATTATAAAGGCCCCAGAATGAGGGTACTTATTTGGTGATCTCGGAATCATACTAAGGCAAAAGATGTGAACCAATGTGTAAACATGGATAATTGACTTTCTGCTGGTTGTGTCTTGTGGTTGACATTTTCTTGTGTGCATAGTGGACACGTGGACATGTGGTTTGCTCTCTTTGTTGTTCTTAAGGTAACTGAAAGGGACATGAGAACAATTTTTTGTTAAAGTTGAGCTCCACCTTTCAATTTTAATCTTTTGTGATTGCTTGGTACTGCCTTTGATGCTCTCCTTTGTATTTTGTCGGATGAATTTTAGAATAAGCAATGCTGCATGTGATAAGAAATCGTACTCTTTTTACTAAGTGATATGGCATTTTTTATTGGGTTAAGAAGCCAATGATTCAAAGCATGGGCCTCACTTATTTCAATACCTAGTCTAAATTTGCCACATATTTTAGTGAAATTATTCGTGCATCTAGTATTTTCTTTTTGAATAAGTGCACAGCCTTTTTCTGTATTCAATGTACAAGGAGGACACAGAGTTGATAATAGTAACCGGATGTTTCGTCCATTTATACTTCTACATTCATCAATGTTCTGGGAAATTATCAGATGTTGGTTTTTTCTACATGCCAGAACATGAACATCTTAATGCTTCTGTTTTCGTAATTGTCCTTGTTCTACCAAATTGAGTAGGTGACGGAAGGAAAGAAAATACAGCTGTGTCCTGTTTGCTTTTAAGATGAGAATGCTTGAAGAGATTTATCTTAGTTAAAGTTTTTGAGGGACTGTGTATTTAGAAATACTAGAATTTGTGGTCGAGTGATTGGCTATCACACTCATACGTAGGTGATTTCCTTCAAAGGAATTGCACTTTGACGATTCTAGTGATTCTAAAGTAATGTTACTTGAGATGAACCAACCAAATATTTGGCAGACCTGAGTTTTGACAATGGCAATTTTGAATTTTATCTGTTAGTGCAGGGTGATCGGACTGATAAGCGGGACTCGAGTGCTTTTAATACTTGGAAAGATATCATCATTCCTGGCAATGTTGATGACAAGATGACCAGTGATGCTGTGGTCCAGCCATTGCCTTTACGGAAAAGGAAATACTTGGCGAACTATCTTGGTCGTGCACAGAATAAGGTTGGCCGTCTTCGGCTGATAGAACTTGCAAAGCAGTTTCCAGAGAAGGTAACTCTTCTGCAATATCCCAGTTGGTAATTAATAGAATCTGGGTTAGGAAGTCAATGTGATGGAAACCAAAATGGTTTATTCTCTGGATTGTCTCATGTCTTCTGTTTTCATCACTTCCATGTAGACTTCACAGTATAGTTTGAACCATGGGTGGTGGACTAAGAATATCCGTTAGGTAAAACATCATCATGATTAGGGAACTTGAAGCAGGACAGCCCCTCTGAAAATTGCTAAGGAGTTGACAATTTCAGTGGATAATTATATTGCTGTCATAACATTCTAAGGATATGTATTTTAATATAGATGGATAATGTATAGTGTGGATAATGTATAGCGTGAAAAACCAAAAGAACCATATGAAGTGGCTTGCAGTTTTCTGGCTTGCAGTTTCAGCATATTATTGAGAAACAACTGACAACATCTTTTGCTGTGTTCCATGTGCATATGAAGTTGTGCAACACAGAGTAAAACTCCATATGCACAAAATGAATAGCAAAAAGAGCTTCAATGAAAATAGTATGATAACGTAGAAATGCAAGTATATGTTGTATTATGACTATTAATTTCATAAACAGCTGGAATGTCCAGAGTTGAAGTTCAAAGGGCCAGATAAATTGGGCAGGCAAGAGTATTTTGAACACCTGCGGGATGCTAAGTTCTGCCTTGCTCCTCGTGGGGAGTCATCCTGGACTCTTCGCTTTTATGAGGCTTTCTTTGTGGTAGGTGCTCTCTCTCTGTAAGCTCATGTCCAGTCCAACACCCTCACACTGGCACATGGCATAGATACTAGCATTTACTATGTGTAATGTAGAGAATCTCCATGATTTGGTTTATAGGAGTGCGTCCCAGTGCTCCTGTCAGATCAAGCAGAACTGCCTTTTCAAAATGTTATTGACTACAAGAAGATATCGATCAAGTGGCCATCTTCTCGAATAGGGCCCGAGTTGTTGGAGTATTTGGAATCCATACCAGGTTGGCGTCTCAGACCTTTTTTCAGGTCTCTCCCCTCATAATTGATCATCAGTTAAAATGTTGATTCTATTTCGTGTCAGATCAATCCATAGAAGAGATGATAGCCAATGGGAGGCAGGTAAGGTGCTTGTGGGTCTATGCTCCTGAATCGAACCTGTGCTCAGCAACTAATGCAATTTTGTGGGAACTTCAAAGAAAAGTGAGATATTTCCACCAGTCTACCGAGACATTTTGGCTGCACAACGAATCATTTGTTAACAGAGACTTGGTTGAGTTCTCTACGTGAATACTTGCGGTGATTATTCATGAACCAAGAATTCTTTGTGCTCTAAAATCAAATAGCCAGTGCTCTATTTTTGCTCTCTTGGCATTCTGGTTATTTTCCTCAATGTTCGTGTGCACTTGCCAATGACCTATTTGATGAAGTTAATGTTTGCTGAAGTTGTGGTCCGTCTTCCTAATCTACTTGCTGGTCTTTGTTTATCATGGTCACACAACATCGGTGGATATGACGACTTGAATTTGATGCTGTCAATAGATGACTCCTTCAAGCTCACTTGGATGGAGAAGAACTTGGTGTCTGACATGAGTGTTGTCCAAAATAAATGGCAGCTAATGTTAGTTTATATGCAAACACTCTTCTACAGTAAATAATCTGTCATGCAAAACAAATAATATTGTGAAAATACTAAAGAGTAGTGATGCAAAAGTCTGCTCAAGTGACTTGTATGGTTTGAACTAGCCTACTGCATTCTCCAAATTTGCTTGACAGGAACCTTAAAATCCACTAAGAGCAAATTTCTCAAGTACATTCAAGTCACTTGATGACCACGAGCAAATTTGAGTATAAGAAGATTCAACAATTTGTAGATGCAACCTTCTTTGTAGTTCAAAACCCCTAAGGACACCAAGGCATGCTTTTGACAAGAATATAGCAAAAACTAGGAGTTACCTCAATTGGTCAAATTTCGGACGGTCATACAGATTCCGGTGCATGAATATAGGTCGAGCCTTACTATTCATCGATAGGGCACCCAATTCACCGAAGCATTATATTTTGTTCTGGGCAAGGACCGAACACTACATTCAATCGAATCGAGTTTCTGGTTCTAAATTTCTCGGCGCTTTTGAACAGTTGCTTAAGCCAAAGTCAATGCTGGTAAAACCACTTCTTGCAATATCTCCACAAGTGCCGCTAAAACCACTTTCTGGTTCATTATCTGTCATTATTTCATGTCCAATTAAATTTCAACTCAATCTGGGTTGAACGCATAAACCGAAATCATTAGCAAGTCATGATTTTGTACTCATCAAAGCCCGCAAGATTAGTAGTCAGTACATATTTGCATCTCAATTAAGCATGGTAAGTGAATGCAGCTCCTGAAGCGACCTGGCCAAGAGTGTTAAGGAATAGGATATACTGATGTTATACACTGCACATGCATCCATTTCATGTTATACACAAACTGCGAATCATGTTTGAAACCACACTTGCATCGTACCATCTAGTATACCTAGCATTACTCGGAAAAAAAGAAAGAACTGCCTGTATGAATAAGCTTCTACGAAGAATGAATCAAACAAAACCTATACAGATAGAAAACGTACCCATTCGTCACCTATCTTACCAAAACTACTCCATAATACAAGTAAAAGCAAAAATTTTGTCGGACCAATTCCATTCCTCCAACCCTACTCAGCAATATGATATACCAGTGTTATAAGAGCAACGAGCCCCCATAAACTTCAATGAGGGCGAAGCCAAACTGGTAACCTGTCAATAAGCATATGAACTGGGAACTCAAGCAGTATGATTGCAGCACCATCTTCTGTGACTTGATTAGGCCCCAAATATCGACTTCCCATGGATTTGGAATTCAAGATTTCTCTTGCCGTGTGTCTTGTCTTGTTCGATCAGCTGGTCAACTAGGAACAGTCAACTAGGAACAGCACGTCAATGGTGACTTTCCATGAGATCAGCAAGACTGATCTTCCCACAATTGCCAGTGTCCAGCCTGTCAAACTTGTTGCAGATCTGCAGAATGTCTTTCTCTGAAACCTTCCCCATTTCCTTAAGCTTGTATATGACATATTCAGATTTACTGCAAAACACAACAAAGACAAACTCACATTAACGGCAGCTCCATACAGGATCCAAAACAAATACAGCGGAAAGGCACCCAGAAGATGTAAGAGGATTATGATGAAGACAAGGACTTGATCATTCAACAGTAAAGTGAAATTAGGTACTAGTACTTGGGTGATGGACACAAAACATACTCACTACCCGAGAAGGAATTGCTAGAGCTGGGGAGCAGGGAATGCTGGAACAGGTGCATCTGAACCATTTGATCATATGGGTTCCACGTAGGGCCCACATGACCAACGGCTCAAATGGACCTGGTCCAATGGAGCCGGGTGCAGGCAAGGTTTTTTGCACGTTACTTGGATAGAATGAAACAGCGGCAATGTGGAAGCTGCCTCAAAAGCGGCCGGTGCAAATCTCAATCGATGAAAGTGAGAAACATCTGAATGAATGGAGTTAGCAAAGTCCAAAGATTCTCCTGCGCTAATATATACTTTCTAGAGAGCCATTCATGCTGAAAATCAGCTTTTCCTCTTACCATCAAAGATAAAGTGACGCACTTTTAGTAAAGAACTTATGATCTCTCTCTATGATCAAATTCAACACGTTCATGAAACACTAATACTCTCTGTGGGGGAAATACTACTTCTATTGAATAATATCATCGATGACTTCCTCATCTATGAAGACAAAAAGCCACAAAAGGAAAGTCTACAAATAGACACACGTAACTGCACCTGTTTAAAAGTAGTAATGGAAGTTCAATTTTCATAACCACAAAAAAATGAAGAGATGATAGCCAAAAACCAGAATAGCTGAAATTCTAAAAGCATCAATGTATTACCACAGAGAACAGACGTAACAAAAGACAAAGTGAGAACTTTGAAGTTATTCAACAATTCAAACAATCATGGACAAATTAATTGTACCAATTAAAGGTTAGTCAGCTGGCATTAAACACGCTATGAGCATCTTATTTTGACCATCTTCAGTCAGTATGTTATTTACTTGCTAAAACTGCAAATTGTTTCAGATAAATAGTAGGCAGTTGTCAGAAAGAAAAGTGCAAACATATTGTTCAGTCATTTGAGATACTTTTCATTTTGATGTCGTATTAATTCTGCTCATGGTGAACTCATCTCAGATAACTCAACCAATCCAAGAGAAGGGAAGTTGAGATGGAGTGAGGAGTGAGATTAAAAAAAGTCAGCGGCACTCTGTTGAAAAAGATGCCAAAGAGTAAACTTGACTGGAAAAAAATTCTTAAACTGGATAATAGAAGAACTGAGGAACTTCTCCTCATGTTGGACGTTGCATAACTCCCATGAATATAGCGCAACAATCTGCACCTTTCTTAAAAGATGAAAATATCGGAATTGGTGACGTGAAATTCTAAATATTGATCATGATATTAACAAAGATATACAATCTTCTAATAGAAATTCAATCTTTGTAAAGCATGAAAAAAAAGGGGGAGATTTAAGGTAGCTAGGGCGACCAATTATCAAATAACTTTTCCCAGAAGATATATAGTGCCCACCCAGATGAAACTCAACTCAGAATGTGCATGAACTTGCAGAGCACTAAACCTTTTCATGCGTTACACATGCACACATAAACACAGTGTCAAGAATAATTTCCACAATCTAAACCAAGGTGAGCAGGACACAAATCTGTCAGCACTAATAAGCTATTCTCCATTGCCTTCTAAGAATGACCCTCGACGCTAGATAATGCGTAAAAGTGAAAGCAGACTTATGGACACGTTGTGTTGCTATTTAGTAAAGGAAATCATAATGTGCCATAAGGATTTATCATGGTAAAGGGAACAAAGCATACCTAACAAAGCCATTGTTGTCAATGTCAGCTGCCAGGAACTCGGCTACGGTCATATCATGACCAAGCACCCACTTTGCAATCCTCCTTTGTCGCTTATCAACTCTTGCCTCAGCCAAATAGAGAAAAGCACGCGCAACCGCCAGTGTCGATACTAATAACCAGATGGAAGCGAAAATACGACCAGGCATTGATGTGAATGCGCGGTCCCCATACCCAACTGTGGTGACAGACATTACCGAGAAGTAAAAGGAATCTAACCAGCCAAGCCTCTCAACAAAATGCACCGCAGCCACACCAATTCCAATACAAAGAACCACAACACCTAAGGCCAATGCCACCTTCATCCTTATCCTCATCCTCCCCTTTTTCAAATCGACTAAATAGGATCCTCCGGAATGCTTCTTTTCCTTCCTATCCTGTGCCGCCCTCAACAAGTAACTCTCTTGCAAGTCAAGAACATAACTAACCATCCCAGACAACAATATATCGATAAATCCAAACCCCACCAATACAAACATTATAGAAAACATCTTGGTTGCAGTGCTATTCGGCGTAATATCACCATACCCAATCGTGCACATAGTGACAATGCAAAAGTACAGAGCATCCACAACAGGGTGAGTCTCAATAGCTGTAAAGTTATCACGGTTGTACCAGTATATAGCCACACCGAACAACAAATAAGCAACTAAAAGTACCACCGCCTGACGGACAATCGATTGCGAATTGGGCTGAGGCTTCGGCGGAGCAGGTTGGCAAGTAGCCTCATTCAAAACCGCCATCGCCGGTGCCGTCTTGGCACGGTGCAAATGGCATTTCCGGCCCACCACATCATAATCAGCCAAGCGAGGCTCCTGCGCAGAAAAAGGCAATGATGCGAACAGGTCTTGAGAAGAGGATGGTCTGGACGAACTCCCGGACAGAGTCAACGCATCGACGATCTGCGAAGCGTCCCCTGGAGACGGAGACGGCCCGAAAATGAGGCGGTCCTTCAGGTCCGACGGCGTGAGGGGAACAGGGATAGAGATCTCGCCATCCTCAGGGAGCGACGAGAGGGACGGCGGCCTCCTCCTGGGGCTTGAGTACGGAAGCAGAGGCTCCTTCTCCATGCTAAGACACTATTATTATCACCACCCAAAATCACATCCGCAATACTTACCGATCGAATTACGCCAAACCCATCAGCCTAAAAGGATCGAGCTCGTCACACAGAGTGTGGAATCAGGGGAAGGAGAATAGGAAAACAGAGTTCCAAGCAGAGGCTCCTTCTCCATACTGATGTGTTATTACCACCACCCAAAATCACGTCCACAACACTAAATATGCCGATCAAATTACGCCAAACCCATCAAACTAAAGGGATCGAGCTCATCACAGGGAGCGTGGAAACAGGGGAAGGAGAGCAGGAAACAGAGTTTCCTCCCGAAAATAACGCCGAAAACGAAGCGAGGAGCCGAAAGGACGACTTGGGTCGATCGATATTCTCACTCTGTCACGAGCGATCCGATGTCGAGAGGGACTTTGGATTCATTGACGTTCTTCGACAAGAAGAGCGCGCGCACTCACAGGCATTGACATGTGAGAGAGAGAGAGATGGGGGGAGACAGAGTGGCTCGGTTGTGTAAACGTGCTGTTCGGGAGGAGAAATTCCAAGTGCGGTGATTGAGGGCGGTGATCGTCAAGCGCCGAATGATCCGCGGATTCAATACGAGTTGACGAGAGAGAGAGAGAGAGAGAGAGGGTGATGATCAATCAAGCGCCGAATGGTCGCATTTAATAAGAGCGGAGAGACAGTGAGAGAGATCGGGCTTTTTGTCTGTTTGCTCGAGATGATGATTGATGAGAGGGAGATTCGGGCCTTTTGTCGGTTCGTGGGTTTCGGGGATTCATATGACACTTTTTAGGAATGATGGGCGTCGATCCAGGTAGAATTGGGCACCGGGCCGGAACGACCCTAGATGTATTGGTCTGTTCAACCGGTATAATGCGATTATATTTTGGTATTTGTGCGAGAATCGTATCTAATTGGATCGAGAATAAGAGAGAAAATTCATATTAGTAGTATTAAACTTTCAGAATTTAAAATATCGTTATTATCAATAGTAATCAATATGTTCTTTTATTACTAAGATTAGTTTTAAACTTATTTTGGTTTAGGACAATATGTATCCATTAGAATGCACCCGCAATATGTATATGTAGGGAAAATTCAGTATACCATGCACTTTGAAAGCCTCAAATTAATGAGTTACCATCTTTTTATGCCTGTCTGTAGTTTGCTCTCAAATCAAACCCTTTTCACTTACTCTTACATGATGACATAATCCGACCTCTTTTGTTAGGTTTGGCATCTCTGTGAATGATTTTGTTTGGCATGGGTAATCATGTTGGACTCTATCTATTAGAAGGGAATTTTTTTTTTGCTCTAATTGGAAAAAGAACAAAAAACGAAACAAACAAAAAATAAAAAGAATTGGCCGATTCCCAGAACTAATAGGGTAGCTTCATGTTTTGGGTGGAGTTTAGACATACTTCAGAACCGCTCGCCTCTACTTTGTGATCCGGATTTGGGTGGAAGGCACGTGCTTGTTGTAGCGTGTGTACTGACCATCGCTTGCAGGGCTCAGATTGGTTGATTCTCTCTCAGTGCCTCGGACTTCAGCCCAGCTATCCTGTCCGGTCAACGCATGCAAACTGAATTGGACAGAAAAGGAAGCTTTGAGAAAGCTGATCATATCTTCGGGTCAAATCATAGAGAAACGGATGTTTAAACACAAGATTGATTGGACAATTTTATTTGTGAGGGATTGCGATGCGGTTGGATAATGCCGGGTACAATTTATTTGCCATGAATTGCATATCGTTTGGCTTTGTAAATCGGAGAAAAGGACACTCCGTTGTGGTCGAATTTTCATTTGGTTATAATTTTTAAAGAAATGTTCGTTTAAGTGACATTGACAATTTGGCATTGCATTAAAAGTCATACCACTCCTAATGAACGTTTTTTTAACAATTATCAAAACCTAAAGTTAATGCTGTGTACAAGTTATGTCATTTATTATATTCTTTCTCTCATTAATTAGATTGAAAATAGAGGAGAAAGAAAATAAAGAAAATAAAGAAAATGGAACGGAAATTGTAATCACTCGCTTCACCCCAATCTTGCATGGGTATCTATTTAATGATACTGATTGGGAAGGAAATAAAGTGAGTAAATTAATAAAATTATCCTCATCTTCTTCTTTCGTTTTTTGGGTCGTCTCTTTAGATGGAGAAAAAGCGAGGAATGGTTATTCCAAAACAAAAGGTCGTGAAAAATCCATTTCCTCCATTTCCTTTCGGTTTTGGAAGGAAATAATAGTTCCCTCGTATTCAAATTCATTTACTTCCACTTCCATTCTTTTTCTCAATGCAACGAAGAAAAGCACTTCCCTAAAGTTTTTATTTCACTTCACTTCCCTTCCAAACTTGTAAAGAGGAAATTATATATGAAAGTGATAAGATATGCTTTACTGATAGTTTTGTTGAAAATAGCCCCATACAACAAAATACCTTTCATTGAAGGTTGATCTTTGATTTTTTTTTGAATAGGATTCCGCGGTAATTTGGACAATAAATAAAATACGTAACGAAGAACTAAAATTAATTACTCAAAATGAAAGTAAATGTAGGAACTGGAAAAATAAAGTGATAAACTAAAAGATACTTAGGATGCCTTTGAGAAAAATTTTGGAAAAAGCTTTGAGGGAAATGCAAAGGCCTTTAATTTAAAAGGTTTTTGAAGAAATACAAAGTCTGTTTAGTAAACCGTAATTTCTTTTTTTTTTTGTCGATTAAACCGTAATTGAAAAGTGCATTGGAAAGCAATTTTGGGGAAATGCCGTTTGGTAAACACATATTTGGAAAGTCTTTTGTGCGACCAATTTAAATTTTTTAAAGTTGAAAGTAAAACAATGACCGTTTTTTTATATTTTCACATTGAGGTGTAATGTAAAAGAGATATATTAACAAATTCATAAGTAAAAGACTCACATCAAAGCCAACTTTTTCTCAATTAAAAAAAGAGTAATTTCATTATAATAAATATGGTTACATATACATTGAAGAAAGAAATAAGTTATTATTGAAAATTATAAGCATCCTCGAGTATTTATTAAACTCATTCTATTAGATCACGTAAACATGCCATATTAGAAAATAAATTATCATTTGAAGTACTAGCCCTGTCGTTTGTATTATCAATGTCAACTATATATTCATAATTGTGATTCAAATCTGCTCTTGCAAAATGTCAATTATTGACGGCATTTCATCATATATAATTATGTAAAGTCATTGCTATTATAACAATTTTTATTTGTTTTTCAAACAAAAAACTTAGCATATGCTTTAGAATCTTCCACTTCTTCTTCAATACATCAAAGGCTCGCTCAATTTCAAATCGTAGTAAGGAATGAGCACGATTGAATATCTTCTGATAACTTACAGGTATAGGACCTTATTGAAATTCTCGCAAATGATACCTAACTTTTTTGTATAGTCCCAAATAACCTATTGAATTTTGATATCCAACATCTACTAAATAATATTTACCTACACAAATATAATATAAATTTAATTAACATAGATCATATTAATACATATTAATGTACAAAAACTACTAATTAATGAACTTGGAGGAGGATAAGGAAAATACAAGTATCATTGGTTTGTCCCTCCTAACCAGCCCAAACGTAAATGAATTCTATGTTAAAATTACACACCATTAAGGCATTTTGAGTCGGTGCACCTTTTTGACCAATAAAATGAATATGATCTTTTGTAGATATTATCGCTGGGATATGTGTGCCATCAATAGTTTCAATGCAATCTTAAAACAAAATGCAAATATCATTGTCTAATCAAAATTTACATTTAGTTCTTTCTTTCTATTGTATAATCGAAAGATACCTTTAAAATTTTAATAAATTTTTTTTGACTGTTTTTGATCTTCTTTGGAAAATCCCTAAATTGCCCATTAGTTGGTTGGATCAAATTTTTTCCTATTTCACTTACTTTATCGAATACTAAGTTAAATTACCTGCTTATGGTTTTTCTAGAACGTTAAAAGCGATCTTATGTTAACTTATTACCTATACAGTATCCTAAACTATAAAGAAATATTCCAAGCATTTCTATAACATCAATATTCCTAGTTCTTTCAAGACAAAAGCGTGTCACTAAATTACGCATTAAATTATTAAATACAATCTCATCCATTCTAAACATTTGATAACACCTTGTCAGATTAGTTTTTTTGCTCTTGAACTCTCCTAACCATGCATTTCTATTTATGATGATGTTATACAAGGTTTTTTTGTGATTGTACATTGCCTAATAAGCGATTGCGGATTGAGTAATTTCCGCAAGCTACCAATATTCTTTGTCATCTTTTTCATGTATTTCTCTTTCAGAGAATCATCCATATTTATTTAAAGTAACAAAACAATAAGAAAAGTGATGAATAATCATCCATAAATGGAACGATTATTATCCATTATATATATGTAAACTTGACCCAATCAAAAGAATACAAACTAAGAACGTAGGTCTCACATTAGAACATAAATAAACATAGAGTTCACAAGTAGTGCAAATCACTAATCGAAAATAATTCTCACATTACAACATAGATTAATATGAAAGAGCTAAAACAAGTAACTAACATCCTAATGACGACTATTATACTCTTCCAACTTAAACTTTAGCCACTCAACCTCTTTTCCATCTTTATCCAAGTTCATAAAAATTTACCTATTGTCTTTCTTTTTAGCAAAATATGAGAGTGCAAAGAAGAGCAACTTTCTGTCTTAATTAATTTTAGATATGACTTTCAATGTTTGCATAATTTCTTTCTAAGGATCAAACTCCCTTGCAATTAATATTGCATTGCTCCTACTTTCAACAACTAAACAAATCCTGTCAATTTAAGATGCTAACTTAGTAGGTTTGGTCAATTTTTTTCTCTCTTTCCTTGAGCTTGCTTAATTGAACGTTGTACCACTTTTTTATGGCTCTTACTTTGATTTGGTTGGACATTCATTTCACCTACATTACACTCTAAAGTATCATTAGTAGATCTTGCACGACTACTAATATTAGCTTATGTGGCCTCAAGATTCTCATTATTGCATAAACCTTGTGTAGGATTCCAGTTAACACTTATAGTAACAACCGTACCCTGGAACATCTTATTCAACAAAACTTCAATATCCGGATGTATGCCTTTCGTTAAAAAGACTATAAAATTTTTTCATGAATTGTATTATAAAATATGAATTTATAGAAAAAGTGACAAAGGAAGAGATAAATACTTGAATTTTTCTCTTCCACCATTGATCGCTCGCATCAAAGGTTTTCTTCCTTATATACCATCCTTGTCCTATTTCCTTTTTGAACCAATTGCTTCTATCTTTTCTATTCTTTCTTTAGATTATCCAACTTACTATTCATTTGATTTTTTATATATTTTTTGCCTATCAGCTCCTCAAACTTGTTGATTTTAACCGTCCATCCATCCCTTTTATTGCTTGCAAGACGATTGCCTTTTTCAATTTATCTAATGCACAATTGACAAAAAGTTTCTACATCTTCTAGGCTTCAATTTACCTTTTTATGAGCTCACTATTTTTCAATAAAATGAACACAAACACATTTGAAAAATGAAAACAAATGCGATTAACCATGACCCAATTTTGTAAACATGAATGAATACATACACATGTAGATTTTGACATAACATTAAGACAAACCTCAACTGCAAAACAAAACATCCTCAAACTAAGATTAAAAGAAACATCTCTCTATATGACTAGTCAATAAGTAAAAGCACTCGAACCACTCGCAAACACAACTCTACAGGCACATGTATACTATGATTATTTAATCAAAGATTAATTTTCCCTATTGTTCCAATCAAGTTCTAACTAAGCAAGAATTGCAAAAGGAGGAATCGCAACCAAGGGCTTATCGTGCTATGCCAGGATGACCTATTCTAACACAAGGCAAAGAAAATGAATGATCAAAGTAGCCAACAATACATAGCCAAAGATGCAAGAAGAGCACTCAAGAATTGACCAAAGCTAGCTATGGGATTGCTCTGTGAATGGCACTTGCATTGTGACATCCTCAATCCGATCCTAATTTCAGAATGGGATTACAGCAGCGGCCAATTTTCGGAGCCGGATTACAAAAAGGATTGGTAGATCATGACAATGCTGAGAAGGCTACTTTGGGGGGAAACTTGAAATTTCATCGAAGGATCGTAAAAATTTGGAAAGGTAGAAACGGGCCGCGGATAAGGACCAATGTTGGCCCAAGCTCACAAGTGGGCCCAATGGGCCCCAACCTAAGAATGGGTGGCCCAATGGGCCTCATGCCCAAGGAGCCCACGGACCCTCCAAGCCCATTTTGACCATTTTTGCAAGATTCTACATTAAATGCTCCATGTGCTTGAATAGTGCCATATATTGGTATATTGACCCTTTTAACCTTTCTTTTAAGTTTTGGACAAAAGGGCAAGAGTGGACATGCACTGGGAGGGGGCAGCCACATGGGCTGAGGAGAGAAGATGAGGTCACACCTAAACCCAACCTATGCCCTATTTTTTCATATGCATATCTAAGGCGTTAATGGCATTGGATTTGTTGTCTTCATGAAGCCTTCTCCTCCAAGTAAATGCTAGGTTGAGAGGATCTTAGAGGATTGGAGGTACATTCCATTAATGGCAAAGATCTCTCATTCTCTTTCTCCTCTTCTTCTTTCCCTTTTGAATCACACACCCACACTCTCTCTCTATCTTCTCTCACTTTGCTCTCATTCCCTCTCCTTCCTTGAGCTAGTCGAAACCCCCCACCTCCATTTCCTTCCTCTTTGCAAGCCTATCATTTTTCATATTCTCCATATATCTTACTCCATTGCCCACTGTCCATCATCCACCATTGAGCCTGTCGTTTCCGCACTGCTATCCTTGCTGTCGTATCGAGTCTTGGCTATGAAGTGGTGATTGCCCAGCCTCTCATCGCCGCCTCTTTCTTCCTCTTTTCCTCTTAGTTTGGATCGCCGCAACCTCGGAGACTGTTCACCAGTCCTTGTCATTGCCGCCGTTCTTCAATCGTGATGCCACCTACAGCTGCGCCTGAGCTACTTAAGGGGCGACCAACCTCCATTGAGCACCACCACCATTGTCCGGCCCTTGCCACTCCTTCGCCGTTGCTTATCGAGCTTAGAACTGGGAGCGAGTGGCTTTCTAACCCTTGTTTAGGGTTGTGATTGCACTTTGGACTAGGATTAGTATTAAATCAAGGCTAAGTGATAATTTGGTTATGTAATGAGTAAGTTTAAGTGATAGGTCATCATAGGATTTGGTTATGTAATAAGTAAGTTTAAGTGATAGGTTATCATAGGTTTCCAATAATTTATCGTGATAGGTTATCGTAAGTTTCCAATAAGTTATCGTGATAGGTTACGTAGTTTTCGATAAGTTATTGTGATTCTTGGTAGGTTATCGTGATAAGCCATTTTATTATTTGATAAGTTATTGTGATATGATATGTTGATATGAGTTAAGTTATCGAATATGTTATATTGACAAGTGATGGGTTATAGTAATAGTTATACTTAATGCAATGACTTACCTTACCTTTAATAAACATTCTCTATACTATGAATTCTAGTGGATTGGTGCATTGTTGGATGCTAAATTTAGATATGGTGGATGCTCATGTAACTCTTAGAATTGAAAATGGTAAATATTTATGGCATTCAATGATTGTAGCCAATTAATATATATGTAAGGACATGTGGAAAGATAATATGTTGAAGTGTTTAAGTGATGTTATGATGTGATATGATACGAGATATAAGTATGAAATGTTATTGCATATTATATGAGCATTACACATTCCTACATCAACTAATGAAAATGATACGAAATGAGCTTGAGTGATAGTATGCTTGTGTGATCACTTAAATACCTTGATGCATATGATTATGTGGGGCGATGGAAATGTCATAATGCGCATGATTATGCGGGATAATAGCCAATTAAGGGTGCGTTTGGGAACCACTTCCCAAAGCCCTTTGGGGGTCCAAAGCCCCTTGGACAAATGCAAGTGTGTTTGACATTTGTTTTTGGGTTTGCATTCCCCAAATGCCAGCTTCACAAGGCTGAAAGCCCAAGGCAAGTTGGGGGCTGCCTTGGACTTTCCCTGCCTTGGGCTTTCAGCTTACCGAAAATGATGAGCTTGAGGGATTAAATTTTTTTCTTCCCAAATTATCCTCATTGATTTTTGTTTGTCCGGTTTTGCCCTCACTATTCATCATCTTCTTCTTCTTCTTTCGCGAGCGGTCGTTGGCGAAGGGCAGACAGTTCGTCGGCGACCGTCGCCCAGACGACTGACGTCGGGGGGTGGCACGACCGCCGCGCCATTTGGGTCGCGGTGAGGTCTGGGTCGTCGCGACCTAGATCTGGGGCGGTAGGGTCGCGGGAGGACCTGGCCGCCCTTGGATGGGTCGCGCGGCGTCGCACGACCCCGTCGCGACCCAGATCCAAGGCGGCGAGGTCCTCCCGCGACCTCGACGCCCCGAATCTAGGTCGTTGGAGGTCGAGGCAGGGTCGCACGACCTCATTGCCCCAAATCTGGGGTTGCCGGAGATCGAGGCATCGCGCGACCTCGCCGCCCTAGATCCGGGGTCGCCGGAGGTCGCGACGGCATCACGCGACCTCGCCGCCCTAGATCCGGGGTCACCAGAGGTCACCGAAGGTCGCCATAGGTCGCCGGCAGCTGCTACCCTTACTGGTCAATTTTTTTTTTAATTTTTCTTTTGATAATTTTTTTTACCACAAAAATCCTTTGTAAATGTAATTCCCCAAACACCATTTTGTTCAAAGTACTTGACAAAGGGCTTTCAAAGTACAATTTACCAAGCACAGTTGTATTTTAGAAAACACCTTTAACTCAAAGGTCTTTGCATTTTCCTAAAGACTTTCCCCAAAAGTCTTTCCAAACGCATTCAGATGCCCTCATGTTAATGGGGTGATGTTTGCGGATGGATTTTAGAAGGAGCTCCTCAATTGGAAGGCCATCCTAAGGTGTATGCATATGCGGGATGATGCTGTGTCCGACTAAGTAGCACCGACACGGATACGTGACATGCGACACGCGACACGACACGACATGACACGCTGACACATTATATATTAAATGAATATTTTTATATATACATAATAATTTAAATCAAATAAATTTAATTTAATTTTATAAATAAGTAAATAAATAATTAAAAAAATCTCAAATGAATTTATGAGCCCTTCGTCCCACCAAAGCGGCCGCGCCTTTTTAGCAATTCATTCAAACACAGGCCTTTACTTCCCCCTGGCCCTCGAGTCAAATCCCTCCCTTCCCCCTGCTTTCAATTAAATTCCGCTGTTTCCCCAGACGTCTCATCATCACCACTGCCCATTTCTAATAATTAAAAAAAAAAAAAAGTAACACTACAAATTTGATGATCCAACGGCCAAGATCGAATTTGGCTTAGGCCCCATGGCCAATCATGCACTCCCAAAAACGTGCCCCTCCCCCAAAAATCAAAATAATTTAAGAATGAAAAAAAGAAGAAGAAAAAGTTAGAAAGAAAAGAGGAGTGAGGACGGGAGTGTGTGATGATTTGTCTTCTCTGCAATTGTGACGTCGACACGCATCGCTTCAAACCTCCCCCACCTCTTTTGACGTGAATAATCTCCACCATCTCCATCTCCACCACCACCATATAATCCTTCGATTCATTGCTTTTTGAGCCCGAGATCTCTCCCAAGTTCCCAACTTTCGTCCCATCCTGACATACCCATTTGCTCCTTTCGCCGGAATTCCAGCGCCGCCACCACTGCACAATGGGGCAGGTCCCATCTTCCACCTCCACCTCTACCTCCATCTCCACCTCCCCCGAGCCTTGTAGACTACTCTATCTTGATTCTTCAAATTTTGTTTGAACAAGAGTGTCTTAGTTTTATTTCACCAATGAAGTCTAGAAAACAGCTTTGGCCTTCTACTCCTCTTCATAGTCCTTTACTGATACTTCTTTTAAGCAAAGGCATGGAGTAATTTAGGTGAGGAACTGCTATCATGGACAAGCTACGTATGCCATAGACATAAATGGACAATGATTCACCAATACATTGTACTTGGTTAAGTCCCAAGTGTTAAATGATGTAGAAGAACAATGAGAATTAGGACCCAAAAAGAAGATAAGGACTCAAGCTTGAGGATCACATGCTTCAAACAAATTTCCCATGGCAACATATCTATAATAGGTGTTTCGAATAACAACCTGAAGCTGATATAGTAAAAGCACGAAAAAAAATGAGGCTATCCTTTCTGGAAAGTTGTAGACTCAAGTACAAACTTTGCATATCTGGAAGAGACTAAGAGGGAAAAGAGGGAAATAGGTGCTTACCACGAAACTTCTGATAAGGAAGCAGGTGAAGCATATAACTGTGACAGATCAAACCTGCTAAAAAGGTGCACACCCCATTTCAGGTAGTCAGGAAAATCAATCCAAAAGCTACATTTGGTTTGGCTTTTCGCATACACATCCAATACAATTGCATTTGGCAGGGTGGATGATCCTTGAAAACTTTCATAAGTCATATCATAAACCTAGCAATGAATCATCATAGGTCTCTCATTATACAGTTGAGATACCAAGCCAAAGATAAAGTTCAGCCATATGCAGACTTCGGACCAAAAAAAACAAAAAAAGAAAAAACCATCTAGCTTCACAGGATAGAAAGAAACTCAATATAACTAGTCACCTCTGTTCTTATTCTTTTTTTTTTTCCCTTTCCTCTGCTAAGCTCTGGACAACAACTGGCTCACCCCCAACGTCTTGCTATCGGTTCCTTCTTAGAATTCCAAGGAAAACCCAGAACTCAAGATCCAAACTTGGGTCAAGTTCAAGAAAAACCCAGAACTCAAAATCCAAACCTGGGGTGTGTTTGTTTCATTGAAAGTATTTTACCGGAAAGTGTTTTCTGGATTTTCAACCGTTTGGTTCGCTAAAAGATTTGGTCAACGGAAAAGACTTTCTGGTCAACACAAATATTATGTTTTATTTTAGGAAAACGAATTCCTCTCCCTCAAAAGGTGAAAACACTTTCCATTTTCATTTTTTCCTCTGACCTTTCACTTTTCCTCTCCATACGCCGCTCTCTCCCTTCGCTTCTTTCGTTCGTCTTTCTTCTTCAGCTCTTCTTCAACGACATGCATTTTCTTTGCCATTGAAGGTCCACATCTTCTTCTTCATCATTGAAGGTCTGGCTCTTCTTCAACAACGCTCAACACGGTTCTAGGTTCTCTCTCCTCTCTGATTTGAGAATAATCTCAGAATTTTTTTGATCGATGCTTTACATCGTTGAGTTAATGTTGATTCTCTGCGTTTTAGTTGTTTGATTCACGTTTCTGTTCATCTTCTTCAAGCAATTGAAGTAAAATGCCCCTTAAAGCCTCTCTCTTAATCCTTTGCATATTCCAGAAGCTTCTGCCCCGCTAATCGGCGCTGGAATCTGCTGCTCACCTTGCCACATCTAGTGCTCTTCGGATTGCGATGTTCTCGCGTGCTTGAGCTTCGAATCCGTGTGCTCCATCAATGGACTCAAGTTTATTGAACCAATAGATTCTTCAAACCTTTGACAACTTGGAGCCTTGGAGCTTTCAGTTTTCATTGAGCGTGTAAGTTCAGTACATTCTTCCATTACGCATGTGGAAGAGAAACCGAGAGCTTTGTTGTTGTTAGCATGAATATCGGTCACGCCTGAGATTATATTAGTAATTTTTGATTCAGTCTTGATGATCTCGTATTGATTGGGCTGCGGTTCTCACTATCTTGTTGTTTCCTTGTGCCGTTTAATCGAATGCACGTAAAGTGTTTGGTGAAATGCCCAAGCAGATTAGTTCGGCTATGTTATTTGTACCCTCAATGGAGGAGCAAGCCATTTTTTCCCGTGAGCATGAGAATACTGCATCTGTAGTGGATGGGCCTGTGTGTTGGACGATGCTTGCTCTTGTTGTTCTCCCTGAATGTATCTATCAATGTTTCGAGATTGAGAATGACTCATCTGATCATCCCTCAAGTTTTTGATAATTTGCCCGTCAATTGATGGTTATCTTCCATGTTCTTATGTTGGATTCATGGATGAGACTGTTGATACTTGTAGTGTATAATCAATAAATAAGTTAGCTATCGAAGTTGAGCTATTCGAGTCTCGTTAGACATCTATTGGTTCTATTGTAACCTTCCATGGAATAAGAGTGCTCAAAAGCATGAGTTTTATTTTCTTTGTTGTCAACTAATATTAGAAACATTTGTCTCTTTTTTCCAATATGATCTTTTAGCAAGTCTATTAGGTACAAGAATGAGAGAATGTTTGGTTTTCCAGATGAGTTCAAGCATTTTGGCTGAGAAAGTTGTCCAACTCTGCAGGGTTACACGTACATACTCACTCATCAATAAAATATTTTCAGCAATCAGCTACAAATGAATAGGTTTCTGTAAATGGGTTTTCCTTTTGTTCTAATGTTGATAAATCTCCTCTTATGAGATGCTATCCATTTATTTTGAATGATCCGTTTTTCATGCTTGATAATGCCACTCTAGGAGTCCGTAGCTTCCTTTTGTGATTGTCCCTTCTTCCAGCTTTAATTTTTCTCTCATGTTATCTTTTCTGCTGTGTATCTTTTTAAGTTTTTGATCTTAAGAAGGGACAATTAGAGCAACTGGTGATACAATTGATATTGGATCGAGTGTTGGTAAGAAGAGCTTCCTTGATATATACACCTGTTAGTCAAATGTTCAAACTCTCTTGGTGAGTTCTAAGTCTTGTTTTGATTGTGTAGAAAGAAGAATATCAGCATACGGATTATGCTACAAATGCTTATGTGACACTTGGACCATTGACAAAGCAAGTTTTGCAAGGTACAAAGATTCTTTCTTCATAGCATGTGTCACTCGTTAGTTTTAGTGCATGTCATTAATATCTTATTCCCTTGTGTTCTAAATACTAGTAAGTGATGATTGCAATGGCCAGGATGCTCTTGTTTCTGGAATATCTGCATTTGGCATGCTTGATTTTATTAATGAAGTTCCCTTAGAGGCATACCCTTGAGGTTTATCTTCAGGGATTTTTTACTTGCTGATTTTTCAATCTGTTTAATAGATTATGAATATCTTAGCATATTTCTTGTGAAATCAAAACTAGTAGTATCTTATGCATCATGCACACATGTTTCAAAACTTGTAATATGAAGAATTCTTCTTCTAGTTGATTCTGTTATTGCTAATGTTGCTGCACTAGCCTTCTTAATCCTTTTAACAATTTATTTATTTATTTATTTTAATGTTTGCTATTGGGTTTACCCTTAAGATAAAACATCTATCATAACAGGCTCAGAAAATTCTTATTATTGCTTGTAGATGGAAAATAATGATGTTAATGGAGCAATAATGGGTGCGGCTACGTTAATAATGGTAACTGGTATGTTAGTAATGGAGGATGAAGCTTTTAGTAGTCAGATACCCTAGAAGCGCCACGGGGGAAAGAGATTTTGAGAGAGAGTTATTCATTAATCGCATTTTACATTCGGGAGATACTAATTGTGTCAATCAAATACGTATGAGACCACAAGTTTTCTTTGAATTGTGTAGAATCCTTAGGTCAAATAATTTTTTACACGAAACAGTAAATGTGTCAATTAAAGAGCAATTGCTGGTATTTTGCCATATTTTAGGGCATAATGTGAGGTTGAGAGTAATAGGATCAAGGTTCAATAGGTCCACTGAGACCATTCATCGATACTTTAGAATTGTCTTACAATCAACTTTAAAATTATACAAACATGTTATAAGACCACCGGATGGCACTACACCCCCGACAATATCCAAGAGTCGAAGATTTTATTCTTACTTTAAGGTATGTAATATGACAGTGTCACGAACTTCATTTTGATAGTATGTTGTTACATTTACTTACTTATTGAGTACATTAGGATTGCATTGGAGCTCTTGATGGTACCCATGTCCGTGCATCGGTTCCCCCATAAATTCAAGGAAAATTTCGTGGTCGAAAAGAGAAAACAACACAAAATGTTCTTGCAGCTATTACTTATGATTTAAAATTTGTTTATGTGTTGGCCAGTTAGGAAGGCACGGCCCATGACTCTCGTATTCTTACAAATGCACTTTTAAGGCCTCAAGGAATGAAAATTCCTGAAGGTATAGACTATTCCATATTTTCTATAAAATTTATATCCTATTTTCTTGAAACATGTTGTTGAAACTTTACATAAAATTGATAGGTAAATACTATATTGCTGATGCCGGATATGGCATCCAACCGGGAATAATTTCTCCATATCGTGGAGTTTGATATCATAGGAGGGAGTTTAGAGACCACTCACCCGAGAACAAGAAAGAGTTGTTCAATCATCACCATTCATCTTTACGGTCTGCAGTAGAAAGGGCATTCAGGGTCCTAAAAAGGCGTTTTCGTGTATTAGATGCTGAACCCTTTTAGTCTTTTGATACTCAAGTTGATGTGGTCTTAGCATGTTGTATTTTACATAACTTCATTATGGAAGTTGACCCTTATGATCCCTTTATGCAAGAACTAAATGTAGAGGTCGAATTTCAGAGTCAAGAAAGAAGACATCAACAAACACAAAGAGAGGAGATGGAGGAAAACAGAGAGTGGGCAGCAAAAAGAGATAGTATTGCACGTTTAATGTGGGATGACTATAGTAGGCATAGAATGAATGTTTAGTATTTGTATATTCTTAGAAAATGTCTGATATTTTTTGATGTGACATGAATACTTTGTGATTGACGTTCTTGTAAATGTGAACTTGATTTACTACTCTATATTACTGTGATGTTTCCTTGTCTCAGTAATCAAATGATGTCTGTTATTGTGTTATTCTTTGTTTATCACAATTTCTTGTGTGGAATATATCCGATAATGTAGCAATGGCCAAGACTAGAGAAGGGAAGTCCAAGCATTTCAGATGGTCAAGACCTATGGAGCGTATGTTTTTAGTCCAAAGGGAACAAACCTTTAGCCACCTTTAAACCATCTTTCTTTGTTTGAGTTGCTCAAGCTATAAATGAGAAATTTGGGACTGAATGTGAGCCTGATCATGTGGACAATCATCTTAGAACTATTAAAAATAATTGGGCTACCATCCAAAAATTGCGGGTTAAGAGTGGATTTTAGTGGGACCATAATTTGAAGATGATCACAGTTGTTCGGAAGGAAGTTTATGATGAAGAAATAACGGTAATGTGCTTTTCAGATTTCTATATAACTTAATAATCTTAGCATTTGATATCCAAAAATTGTGGGTTAAGTTTATGTACCTTGGTGTGCTACAGTTATATTCAAGTTGCAATGATTTTGTTTGCTTATGCATCATATGCTCTTTACATATAAAAAGAAAAAAAAAATTAAGAGAGATAGATGACGAGCAGATTGTAACTGTAATCATAAATGGCAAATCTACCTACTTATATACTTGTGTTTTTGTGATTTTTCGTAGGCACATCCTACCCATGAGAAGTACTTGAACAAGAAAATCGAGATGTACGATGAACTCACTTTGGTGGCTGGAAAAGACATGGCCACAGGATGCTTTGCAAAACAATTTGGAGACATCGACTTACCTTCTTTCGGCGATTTAGACTTTCAACTGAACTAGATGATGGTAATGACAATACTATGAAAGGAATAGAAGATTCTTCAAGAATTAATAGAAAGCGAAGTCGTGCCACTAACAAGGATGATAGGTTTGCAATGCTCTCGGAGCAAATTGGAGAGGTTACTAATGCAATAAAAAAGATGAGTCAAAATCAATTGGATGTTGCTGAGCTCTACAAAGAAGTGATGGAGGTTGAAGGTTTTGATGAAGCTACCCTTGCACATGCCTTTGATTATCTAGTGGATAAGAAGAGAGTTGCAAAAGCATTCATTGTCAAGAGTGTTAAGCTGAAGAAGTTATGGCTCGAAGATTTCTTAAATAGAAGAGAAAGTGGATACTTGACAAGCATCGACTTTTAATGTTTGTTCTTGATACTTTCTGAACATTAGACTTGTTCTTTGGTTACTTGTAGTAGCTATTCAAGTAGCTAAACATCAGACTTTGAATGTTTGTTCTTGATATTGTTTGAACATTGGACATTTGCACAATGTTCTTTGAACTTGTAGTAGCTATCCAAGTAGCTTTTTTGCACAATTTATCCTAGGGGCACAATGTTCTATTTTTTTGATTACTTGTTGTAGTACATTTAGCCAAATTTACCCCAAACTAATTTATTTATGCAAAAAACCCTAAACTGGTAAATTTGTGACAAATATACCCTATGCTAAATTGGATTAATACCACAAAAAAATCATAAAAATTGTAAACTGTGACAAACGGAACATTAAAATCCTAAATTGGTATTTTGTGGTTATTTCACAATAATAATTTATCCTAATGTGTCATGGGAAGATAGAGGTATTATCCCTTTACATTAGTACTAAACTATGAAATGTTTAGCTCATGTACTGCATGGGACATCTTTATCATTCAAACAGGTTGTCTTCAAAGAGTATGGAATATTTGAAGTTCCGAGTCCTTTCAAGTTGTGGGCGACGCAAGAAAGATTGTCTAGTGCATTCTGAACTTCGTGTTTGACAATATCAGTGCTTCTTACTGCTGTTGCAAGTTATGGATTGGCGCTGCACAACTCTTAGCTCTTTAGAGTTGAGCTTCTCTTACCATAAGCTTAAGCTCGTCATTGAACTCTCCGCTTCAAGCTCTGATATCAAAGTATCCTGTGGGAGAATAGAAAAACTCATGAGGACCCTCCGTGGGGATGTTGCGGAGCAATAGTTATGTGTGTCCATGGAGAATTGATCAATTTCCTTATCTATAGGACATAAATTCTGGGTATGTTCCTTCGTGGTGTCCATGCGCAATTTAGGATAACTTGCAAAGAGCCACACGAGAGGCGCATCCATATGAAGAGAGCCAAATGTATTGAAGTGATTAATGAGATTGTTTTGACTTGCTCTTATAACTGGAAATCATGTCCATTTTCAGGAAAAAAAAACGTGTATGAATTTAGGTTTCCTTTTCATTTTGCAGGTTCAAATTCTAAATTTACTAATTTGATAAAAAAAATTCATTTATAAAGTAACATGGACTCAACAAATTAATTTGGAAGTAAGAGGCACACTATTGTCAATTGTTAGATCATTTTTCAAATGCAATCCAAACACCAGAAAATACTTTCAGTCACGTGTCACCGAACAAAGGAAAACCCGGAAAACATTTTCCAAAAATGTTACGTTTTTCGTGAAATAAACACACCCTTGGTTTGAGTTCAAGAAACACCCAGAAGTTCAGAACCTAAAAGAGAGGAAGGTAACCAACAAATTTTAAAAACTCTAGGGTATCATAGGATGCGGCGAGTGAGCCATGATCGAGGGGGCAAGTCAACATAGGGCAGCTGGGATGCAGCTTACCAACCCGGGAGCCGAAACGTACACTACCGAATTCGACCCACCATTTCAACGCAAGCACTTTCAGCTCATAGAGAGAGAGAGAGAGAGAGAGAGAGAGAGAGAGAGAGAGAGAGAGAGAGAGAGAGAGAACCTTGGAGCGAGCAATGGTGAAGAGCGCCTGGGCAGTGTTCTTGTACACCGGGAGGCACACGACTCTACCGTCGTTCGCTGCGTGAGCGCACGAACAAATCTGTATCAGCCCAAAGCAAACTCCAAAAACTCAACACAAGCCGGAAGCACCCAAGAGAGAGAGAGACCTTGGAACCGGGTGCGGACGACGTCGAGGGTGTGCGCGGTGGCGATGATGGTGAACCCGGCGACGGCTCCAGCGGTGGCGTTCTCCCATTGATGGATCATTCGTATCAGCCCAAAGCAAACTCCAAAAACTCGACACAAGCCGAAAGTACCCGAGAAAGGAGAGAGAGAGAGAGAGAGAGAGAGAGAGAGAGAGAGAGAGAGAGGTGCGGACGACACCGAGGGGGTACGTGGCGGCGATAGTGGCAAACCCGGTGACAGCTTCGGTGGTGGCGTTCTCCCATTGACGGATTTGGCGATGCGGGTGTGAGTCGTGTAAATGTGTGAGAGGTAAAGATAGAAACGAATTAGGGTTTTGGATTTTGGGCTGCCTTAAAAATCGGTTCTCAAACCGGTCCGGTTGATCTGGTTCTCGGGTGGATAATCCCTTGGAACCGGTTCCCGGACCGGTTCAAACACGGTTTGAATTTTGGGAATCGGTTCTTGGATCGGTTTCAACCTGAACCGGTTCCCAACCTTGTTTTTTGGGTGGGCCGGAACGGGAACCGGGTAAACCCGGTCCGGTTGCACACCCCTACTTGCAAGGGCAATCCAAAAATTACTCTCATTAGATTAAGACAAGTCAAGCAATTCTTATACTCTTGATAAGTGTGATAAGAGTTTCCAAAGTTGAGGAACTCACTTTATCTTTCTTCTTATAGAGGATTTTATTTTTCTATATATGAAGGCCATAACTCATAAAAGTTATTGCATTATAAATTTTCTACCAAGTGTTTTTCTATAAACCATTAGCGACCTTGTACTTTAAATGGACATAAGAAATAAAGTAAAGTGTATATTTTCCAATTCTTCATGGTATTAGAGCTTCTACTTCAGACTCAATCACGCCTCTCATTGCTCTTGCCAAAACAACACACGAGGCTTGGAATGAACTTTAACAAAACATGTTCACGTGTCATGAGTCTCAAGCGACATTTGATCAGTTTCTCAGTATTTATAAGTTGTCAAAGGAATTGTCAATGAACTTGCCAAGTCTCCCATTAGTGATATTGATTTTAATAATACTAGTTCTAAATGGGCTTGGCCCCCAATTCAAGGAAATTTCTATCACCATTAGAGCATGTGAATCACTCTTTTCTTTTGAGGAACTCCATGATAAACTTGTTGACTTCAAGCAATACCTAAAAGAGGAAGAGAATTAGGGTGAATCAGCTCTAGCCACCACAAATCTTACCAAGAGAGTTTCTCATATGAACACCAACCAGAGCTTCATTTTGAATTGAGGCTTGAACTCATTCCAGTCAACTTGACAATAGGAACAACAATTATAATCGTATTCAGCCCATTCAAAAAGCACTAGTCCGAAGCCAACTATGACGGATAAGCCACTCAACCAAGCAATGCTATCAAGCCAAACATACTTCTTCTCTCCTACTGCAAATAGCATGGTGTTATCTTGCCAAGCAGAGCAAGGATGACTTAAGGACTCTGAAGCATTTCATTATGTCACTTCAAGTCTAGAAAATCTGTAATATAATAACTTTCCTAAACTACGGCCTTTATACAGGGAAAGATAAAATCCTCTATATAAAGAAAGATAAAATGAGTTTGTCAACTTTGGGAACTCTCGTTGCACTTGCCAAGAGTATAGTACTTGATTGACTGGCCTTGATCTAATTGAGAGCAATTTTTGGATTTGCTGTGCTGTCAAGAGATGTTTTCTCCAGTGGTAATCCCTCTCTATGGCTAGATCTAAAGTAGTAGACTTTGTCCTTTGTCTCATGCACCTTCCTATCACAAGCAAGCACAACTTCATCCACTGAACATTTGTCTGCTAGGCCTCAACCTCGATGTCAGCCGCTTGGGTAGGGGTGAAAATCGAATTGGTGGCTACTAAAGATTGTAGGTTGGCGATGAAAATGGAGGAGGGTTAGGTGGTTGCTGAAGATTTTGCACAATGGTGATGCTTAGGCAATTTGATGTCCACAAGGGCTTTTTGAATGGCTCACATATCTGGCATGGTTAGAGAAGGAGGTCGATGACCACGAGAAGAGTGAGGTGGGATTTGCCGGTGGCGAGCTATTGCATTGACATTTAATCCATTTGACGGTTGACATTCATTTTAACTTGGATATCCGTATATTTTCCAAATATAGAAGATAATATCAAACTATCTTTATCCAATCCTACTCATATTCTATCTAATTATATTTATCCAATAAAATAGTTTAGATGACCAAATACAGACTAAATGTATAAAGATGTACACAATGGCTAAACATGAGATTTGAACCTAAGAACTACAAAGTTCATATTACAAACGTTAGTGGAAACTCAAAAGAAAATGCAATCTAACGCATTATCTTGATCATGCCAGTAGCTCCCCCAGATATTCAAAGTCTAACCTATTATTCTATTATTTCCATTCTAGCCCCATAATTGCTCCCGACTCCTATTTTTCTACATCAAATTAATTACCAGCATTTATCATGCTCTTGACCGAGTAGGTCGAGGGTCATCGAACACTTAAGCAAACGGACAAGTTCATTAGTAATTATTTTTGCTTGGCCATAGCTATTTCATTGTAACACTCACTTGTTGAGAACTACTTCTATTAGGGATCTTTCAATGAATGCCCGCACTAATTCACATCAAATTATAATTAACTAGCAAAAGAGCATAGAACAATATTTTGGAATGTGTAAAGAAAGAGATGTGATTGAAGGTTGAATGAGATCACAAATGTTTTTAAACAGTTTTCACTTAAAATTCAATTGCGTGAAAAAATCACTTTAATTTGCTAAGTCAAGACGCGGTTAATCAATTAAGCCGTTAGAAATGCATCTACCTAGGAATAAAAGTCTTGGTCATTGCATTAGTCAAATCCTAGAAATCTACTTCACAGTTCCATATTAAAAGAAAGAAGGTAATATCATCAATACTCTATATTCAGCCGTTATCGAATAATAATTTCTTTTCTTTTTAAGCAATAAAAATGATAAACCCTTCAAATTCAGCAGTAGAATCTTTTAGCTGTTATCGAATAATATTTTCTTTTCCTTTTCAGCAATAAAATTGTTAGACCCTTAAATTCAGCGATTGAGTTTGAGCCGTGCTTTTTCCACTCTTTTTTTGGTTTAGATACTCCATTTTTGGTGTTTTGATCATACTATCTCTTGTGGAACCCGGCACTTAATTTTTTAAAATATTATTTGGTCAGTGCTTTTTATTTGATTTCTTCTTTGTTTTTATGTGGGTCCCACTTTTCTCCTTCTTCTTTCTTTCCACACCTTAGACCACACCTTAGACCTCTTAGTTTTCCATTCTTGCAAATTGTTTCTCCGTTGTTGTTTTTTTTGGTAAGTATTCTTTGTTTTTTTTTTTTTTTTTTATGACCCAGGAAACCCCGAAAGCCGACAGCTGACGGGAAGAACCTGGGGTTGACGCAAGCTGGCCACCACACTCGTGTCAGCGGTTAAGTCACCAAGTAACGTTGCTGGGATTTGAACTTGGCATCTTTCGTGGGAGGCACAAAGCTCAAGCCAACGACACCACCGTAATGGGTGGTAAGTATTCTCTGTTTTCTCTCTTACAAGCCATTTTTTTTTTCCTTTCTACGTCTATCACTCCTTCTACAACAAATCTCTCTCATATTTGCAATCTCCAAAAGAACTACTTACTTTAATACTCAAACATGTCATTGAATCTGCAATCTAATTAAACCACTAATTTAAATCCCGCTTCATATTACTTAAAAGAACAAAACTTGCCTATTACCTTTGATTTTTATGCCTATACTTGGTGGAGACACCTTTTCTTTCTCTAGACACTCACATGTGCAAAAAGTTGAGAGAAATATATAAAAAGAGAAGAGAGAGAAGCAATGATTCTCAATATTACCTTTCATGGTACAAAAAGAGCCTAAGTCCAGTGGATGTAGAAGATGTTTGAGAAATATATAAAAAAGGGAACATAACAAGGGCTTGTTGGGGCGGTCACTAGTGAGCCCAATGTCGGTGCCAATGAGAGTGTGGAGGACGATGAGATTGACATCAAATAGAGGATGGCTTGGTTTGTGGAAGAAGAAGGAGTGGGAGGCGTAAGAAAAGAGTGACATGCTAGAGAGAAAATAGAGAGACGATTTGCAAAAGGGAAGGAGGCATCAAACGCATGGAAAAAAAGAAAAGAAGAAAAAGGAAAATGGGACCTGTAAGGAAAAAGAAGAAGAAACAAAATAAAAAACATTCACCAAATAATAAAAACAGATCACTTTTATAGAGTCCTACTAGAAGTAGTGGGCCCCATAAGGAATGGTATGATCAAAATACCAAAAAAAGGGATAAGTGCATCGGTAGTCCTAAAATTTGTTATGAAAATGTAATTAAGTCCTAAAACTTGTCACAAAGTACAATTAAGTCTTAAAATTTTCAAAAAGTGCAATCAAGTCTTAAAATTTATTAAAGTGGTTTAATCTAAGTCCTTCCATTGATTGCATTTTTTGAAAGTTTTAGGACTTAGTTGCACTTTTGAGACAAGTTTTAGGACTTTATTGAACATTTTGAAAGTTTTAGGACTTGATTGAACTTTCGTGACAAGTTTTAGGACTTAATTGCACTTTTTGAAAGTTTTAGGACTCAATTGTATTTTTATGATATGTTTTAAGACTTCTAATACACTTATCCTTACCAAAAAAGGGAGTGTCTAAATTAAAGGAGGAGTGAAAAAAGTGTGACCCTTTTTTCATGCACCTTTCTTTCAAATATATTAAGATGGCCCTTTGTGATTATCTGATTAGCCTGACTATCCAAAAGGGGAGTGGATAATCTTTGAAGAATTACTTCCTTATGTGTCGCCCTCAAAAGATTATAGCATACCTTTTCTTACCATATACTACTTAGTACGGTTTCCATTTGAACAAAATTTTTTCTTTTCACCATATATTTATATCTCAAATTCGAACACTTGAGCTCTTCCCTCCCAAAAAAAGGGAGATATTGAGAGAATTGCATAAATGAATGTTTAATGCACAGCGCTTAATATGCTAGGTTAATTAAAGTTCTATCATTTTGTGGTATATTACATATGATATCTATGCACTGTGTGCATATAACTTTATGTAGATCAACTTGCTTTTTATTTTATTTGAAAGTAATCAACCTCTTTATATGAGTAGACATTAAGGGTAAATAGTACAAATCTTAGAACCTTTAATTCTAGTAATGACTTCAAGAAATACCAGATATTTTGGTACTATCCTACCTACCCTCAATAATGAAAGGACACCACATATCTCACATTCAATCCTCTAAATTTAGGTAATCATATAATGATATCGATTATTTGCATCTTTTTCTTTTGTCAATTTCATAATTAAATGAAGCTAAAATAGTAAAGAATCAGGAAAACCTCCATCAAAATGGTAGCTAATTCTTTTTGAGATAACTTCGATGTAGTGATTGTCATAAATGACGTCTAAATACCAAAGGAGGCGCCTCTAAATTCTATATAAATCGATCGCATTTCCTCTTGCTAACACGTTAAAAATTTCGTCTATACTTCTTTTCATCCTAGAGCAGATCAAGTCCAATGCAATTAGAGCATGGTGTTTGAGGTTCGAGGCCTAATTTTATCTAACATTTTTATGCAGTGAAACTTTATTGGTCGCTGATTTTAGTTCAGTTGCTTTCTCTTTTGAATTTTATCGTATAGCGATCAAATAGCTTTGTCTTTTTGTTGGATCTGAGAAGATTGGAGCGAGCCATCGTCAGAGCAAAGTGGTAATCATATTAACTCATCATTATTTTGTTCATATTTTGTATTATATTATGCTTTGCTAAATAACAAATCCACTCAAACTAAATACTATATAAAAGAATCTGCCACTTTTTTCTTCCTTAAAAAAATTATTCGAACCAATGTTCATGAAATTATTAATGCCATTTATTGCAAATTTCTGGCGGAGTTTCTCTAATGACGCCTTCAGATAATGTCCTTACAGTTAAATACACAATAATATTCTTCCTCCATTTATTGCATCTTTTTAAATCATTTTCTGCCTCACTTTTCTTGTTAAATTATGCTTCAAGCCCAGTGAGAAATCATTTCTTCGTTATATCGCTCAATATGTGGAAAAATGAATCCTTATCCTAACGCATAAACAATTAAATGATGTGTAATTTTGATTTTCAAGTGTATTTCAAACTATTATTGATGTACTTGATAATAGTTTACTACTCTACAGTCCTGTATTGCTACTTTAACTTTCACATGATGTTTTTTATTTTCTAAGTATAGAATGTATATGTTAGCTTTGAAAATATTATCAATCTATCATCTTTATTTCTTACTCCTCTCATCTCGATTCTCTGGCGACCCATTATATGGCCATTTTCAAAGTATACATAACATAATAAAATTTTAATAAGCTATAGTAATTGGACGAGAGTAGTGTGAATTCATTTATCAATTTAAATAATCATCATGGTAATATTATTAATTAAAGGTGTTTCTTATATTTTGTGTTACCTTTGGTCATGACACAAAAATTATAATAAGGGTTGCCAGAAAGTTGGGATGAAAAGAGTTGAAAATGAAGGTGGGAGACTTATAATTAAATTCTCAAAGCAAATACATAAATGTCTGCTCTACACAAATGATTTATAATTTCTTTTTTGATGTTTCAACTATAATTTGTGCACGCAATATAGTCATGTTCAACCATATATTGCTCCTCTTTAAATTATTCACGATATGATCTTTATACATTTTGATATAATGATTGTGCTTCGAGCTCGCTTAGTTATCATTTCTTGTTATTGAACTCATCACGTAAAATTGAACTTATATCAAAATGTATAGAAACATATCGTGAATAACTTTTTTGAAGTGTATTGCAGTAATGTACTTGCTAATTCCATCCATACGCATAAAGCGTGGATCCACTCTGCTTTTCGTTGTGCTTTTTGGCTTCTTTCTTGGATCAATTTCAGCAGATTTAAATACGGAGCTCATTCATTGGAAAGTTCACCACCGGCAGTTTGAGATTAACGATCTGATTCTGAGGATGGGCCTGCCGATTAACCTAGATCAGATGCACGTTGTCAATTCTCTTGTAACTGTGGCTAGCCCTACGTCATAAATAAGGTATTTCCTGATGGTGCCTTGATTTTAAGGGAAGAGTTCTCGAATCTTATAAATGTTGATGCTGTAAAAAAATTCTACCCGTAAATTAAATTATTAGCTTGAAAATAACAATTTGTATGCACACCAAGTCTCAATTTATATGCCATGGCATCATGTATCACATGCATATATGTGCACATTTTTTTTAATAGTAGAAAGGGAGGCGCTTAAGGTTGTAGAGAATTCATTCTAAAAGTTAATTTTCGAGCATTTTTCCAATATGAGAAAAGAAAATTTAGCGTTGTGAATTTATTTTCGAGCATATTTACTCTGTTGACCTTGCCTTCTTGCATCCTTTGCGGGCATTTGCTAAAGCGGAGCAGTCTTAGCATTTTTTTTTCTTCGAATGCATCTCTGAAATAATAGCAAATCGCGTCGACTTGTCAGTTCATATATATTTATCCCCTACAAAACTCATCTAACTAGTTGCCCATATCGATTTGAGAGGGACGCTAATCATGCCAAAGGAGAACCGTAGTGATCGAGAAAAGGAGCCCTTGTCCCCCGCAGTTCCTTGCCCACCTTGGAGAGGTTGGAGATACACGAAAAATTCCTGCTCGTTTAAGGTAAATAAATTTCCTCCAGGTAACCGTTGTCAAACCCATTGAGCCTGGTTAATAGAAGGATTTTTTTTTTTTTTTCAAATGGCTTTTTCCAGAACCATCTTACATCGGGGCAATGGCGGAGGTAAAGGATAAAGTACCATGGAGAGCACGGTGAACCAAATATTTGCTTCCACCGCGCATTAATCTCTTATAACCAAAAAGGGCAGACCCTCTTGTTGAGGTTGGAACGGCTGATTTCTAATGATTCGTTAAGATCATCGGGGGATCGAGACAGCATTTGAAATCCTTCAAGGAAAAGAAGACAGGAAACCAAATAGAAAAGAATTAGGATTTAGGGGTACAAAAAAGCAAAATTACCTGAAGTGAGGAAAAAAAGCAGGACGTGTTGAGCCAATGGAGTCCAGGAGTAACCAGGCGTTATGCGAAATGGGCGAGAATATTCTGTTCACCTTAAAGGTTCTTGATTTTTCAGTCCGGCAACCCACGAAATCATCTATTTTCATAAAGCATCAGATACATCCCTCGATTATCTATAGGCCGAACGGACGTTCCAGTCCCATTAAAAAGCCTTTGGACTGGTTTAAGCGTATCTCTTGCATGAAGACTCAACCCTTTGCGATGTGGCTTGTGAGAATTCCGCGAAACTGAGCCGCCCCAATGGATGGGATAAAATCCTCCTTTTTATACGAAGTGAATGCCTGAATGGAAGTCTTTTCTGAAAAAAAAAAAAAAAAAAACAATGCATCTGCCTTGATGGATGAGGGTTGATCATTTTTCGCATCTTCGTCATGGCTATTTTTGTCTGCATTCGTAGGTTATGGGAAAGTAAATGTGTTCCGTAAAATTGAGTACTGATCCAGTGAAAATCATTAGTCAAAAAGTTGATTTTTGGTTTTTTGTGCGACGGCGTCAGTGGTGATTTTGAGTAAAAATGCAATCCGCATTGCAACAAAAATTAACAACGAATTTATAGGTAAAAGACCGGGAAAAAGACATTAAAAGTGCCGTAATTTTCATACGTTATTCATTTGAATGTTATAATTTACATATGATGATTACTTAAATATCATTTTTTTTCTAATTACTTGAGTGCGATAATTTTTTTAAAATTTTTTATCATAAATGCCCATGTCACGTTGGATTTTTAGCACCTGAGTGAACGTTTTAAAAGAGTTGTGGCACTCAGGTGATCTATTGAAGATTATGACACTCAAGTGAACATTTTTTAAGAAATAATGACATTCAAGTGGTAGGAAAAAATGTTATGGCACTCCAGTAGGCACTGCATATAAATTATGACACTTTTAGTGTCTCTATCCTGTAAAAGATTGTAAATGATGCAAATTGAAAGGACAATAATATTAATAAAATGAGAAAATCACATCAGCAATGTGTTTTTATTTTGATTGTCCTCCCAACATAATGATAGGCCGCATGTGTATATGTGCATAATAATCCACTAATTACAATAGTTATAGCTGCACTCCCTAGATTCAAGCCTCTTTATTCGCATGCCGATTTCATCCACAAACAATTGCCACTTCCAAGGTCATTAGGTAATTCAACTGTCACTTGGTATCCCCGTCTTCGATCAATAATCTCGTCTTCATGTTCTCCCCTTGCTTCCAATGCCCAGTCAAATTTTAGAATGCCCAAGTCTTTGCTTGCTTTGTTGATGAACTTTGTTGGACACCCCTCAGTTATTTGTCGTTGGCGATTCCATATATCCATCGACATAAATGTTGATATCGCGCCATATAGGTGTCGATCGTTTAATGGCTTGAAACACTTCCATCAATCAATCTTCCTCAATCGACTGCACTTCGTCGCTCATTGATAAATGTATTATATGGTTGTCGAGAGCTGCATTGTCATCAATAGATTGGTTAATAACTATATCGTGCAGTTATCAATAACTATGCTGATCACATCATTTACTCAATTAACTTACTAAACCCATTACTTGTCAATTTAAAAGAGTTAGGCTATTTTTTGGTGTAAACAGAGTGTTAAACAAATGCCGACTTCATCGACCTTAATTTCCCACACCATCAATATAGGAATTTCATGTTCAGATAATGTCTTTTTTATGAATTAATAATTTAAAACAAATAATAGAAAGTCGTACTATATTCATTTGGAATTTCTCTAATGATCGCATCTCATGATTGGATTAGTAAAAGCTTATTTTTATAGTTTTATCGAATGTCCTTTGGAGTATGTTAAATAAGTTGGGAGACACATTCTGTTTAAAACACATGCATGTTTTATTTTAACGTGTAGCTTATGAGAATCATGTTCCGGAGCCTCATTGTAAGGCCTTGTATTAACTTTGCCTTTCTATTTTTGCTTTATCTTTATTTATTTCTGGACCATTTCCTTTTATTATTGAAAATTTATGCATGAATATTTATAATTTACAATGAATTTGATGCGACGGTGATTCTTGTCCTCTATTTTCAATAGTTGTGTGAAAAACACATGCTTCGATGTCGCCCATTTTCATCTTACAGTGAAGGTTTTCTGTCTTAAGTTTGTGTTGCACATCTTGCTTGTACCTCGACATCATAGTGCATGTTTAAAATCGCACTAAACTAATAACTGATTGAAATTATTAATTTTGTGTGAAATATGATAATTTATTTGGTATGGATTTAGAATGAGATTCTTTGAAATGGATAGATTGGTCTTGGGTTGAATTACATCTGAATCCAACCAATTCGAATCATGTAAAATCTTTTGGTAAAAAGAAAACACAAAAATTAGGTTTCATTTATTTGATAAATGATTTGAAAAATGTTTTCCTAAAAAGAACCATTTATATCGCTTAAAATAATTGACTAATGAAAAAAATTCATTATTTATATCAAATTTATTTATAAATATTTTTATGGACAATAAATATATTTTATTGTTTATTCATTTTTATAAGTAATATAAATGATTATTTTAAAAAAAATATGTTCAAATTATTTATTTATTATTTGCGAAACAAGCGGACGTTTGCGGAAGAACTTGAGTCATGGGAGTTCGACTTCAACTTCCACTCAAACACCGAAGGGCACAATCGTAAATTCGACTCGGCAGCCCTTCCTCTTCTTATGCTTCGGCGCAGATCGTCGGGATGGTCGGCATATTTTCCCCCACGAGAACCACCAAATCGCGTCGGGTCGACGCGAGACTGGAATCGGAGCTCCGACCACCGATCGCCGCCGCCCGAACCCGCTCGAGTCGATCCCGCTCGAGCGTCTCGCCGGAATCGCAATGGTACGTTGCTTCGGCGACCTCTTCTTTCGTTCGTTCGTTCGTTCGCGGACGATTCGCGCGCTCTGTCGTCTTTGCATCGTCTCAAATCGTGTTTGAGGGTCAGTTCGAGTCGATGGCGTCTTCTTTTCCTTCTGCGAAACCCTGACCACTCTTGGCTGCGGTTGCCTAGGAATGTCGATGCGTATGGTTTCCGCGAATTTTTATGGAATCCCTGGTTTGGGTTTGAACTTCGTTGTGGTGGGCTCCGCTTCATTTCCGGAATGGGTGTTGAATTATAAAATTTTATAGTCTCTGCGTCTTGCTGATGATGCCCGTCTGGGATTATTGTGAATTGTGCTCATGCTGTCTCGGGAGGAAGTTTTGGTTTGTGCGTTAGGCCTTGGATTTCGGTTGATGAATGACTTGCAGTAGTGCAGTGATGATTGCGCATAACTTGGTTTCACCTGCAGTACTCTTTCTGCTGATGTTGTGGGAAGCTGACGGGGGTACTTTTGGTATTTGAAAATATCGTTGCATTGTTGGATGTTGGCATTTTGAGTATGCTTCGGTCGAAAATGATCTTGTTTCACTCGTGTGAAGTTGCTGAGGAAGAGAATAATTCTGGGTGACAATTTTTGGTTGATCGGCTTGACAATTGGGTTTGTTCTGATGGATGTCCCGCTAGTATGAGCTGAAAGTGATCATCCTTGTATTATGCTTCGAAATTGTGCTATTACAGAGTTAATAGCAGGGATTGCTAAGGAAGCATTTTGCTGCTGAATAGTTCTAAATAATTCTTGTGACTAATGTTTAGCCTACCTCTCCAACACCCCTTGATGATAACTCAGCAGTCTGTTTTTCTTTCTCAAGAAATAAAAGCTTGCTAGTGGCTCGTGGAGAACTCAGAAGATGCAATTATCCTTGGAAAAGTCGGAAACCCTAAAATTATCAGCTGAATGTTTTAACTCTCGTATCGATGAGAATTTAGATTCAGTTGCAGTGTTTCGCTTTTACAGTCAGCTTCATGTAATGCCACTTATGTTTGTTTGACGGGATAAATCTTCTATCTGACAAATAGCTGGCATTATGTTTCAGGCTGATCCTGAGCTAGAAGCAATAAGACAGAGAAGAATGCAGGAGCTTATGGCTCAACGTGGGATGGTAATGGCCATGATTAGAACTATATCACAATTGCATTTTACTAGTTGATTATTCTTCTTGATTTGTTATTAACGCCCGTGCACATGACAGGGAGAGCCACATAACTCTGAACAGCAGAAAGCCCAGGATGAAGCAAAGAGGTTACTATAGTGAATTATTGGCTTATTTATTTCTTCAAATTCAGCATTCTGAGCATTTTTTGGACTGAGACTTTCAACAAAATATTTTAGGGAGGCAGATGAAAGAAGGCAAATGATGCTTAGTCAAATTTTGTCATCTGAAGCACGAGAGAGACGTAAGTTCAAAAAACATTTTCATTGGACACTATGCTTGGCATGGAAGAGTTCTGGTGTCTTTGTTGATTAGTTTCTTCTCCTCTTGTCTGTTATTTGGTAGTGGCTTGAGTTTTACTTTGTATTGGAAGCTGTAGGTGGCTGGATAAGCCCACCTGGTCCAAGTGTTTTCTTAAACCGGTCATCCATATCCATGTTATGCTTTCCTTTAGATATTTTCTTGGCACAGATACTTAGGGTTCATAGACAACAATTCCTCGTCGTCAGCTCTCTCTCTCTAACCAACACCCCCCCCCCCAAAAGAAAAAGTGTGTGTGGGTGTGTGTGTGTGTGTGAGGTCAGGCTGTCATCAGAAAGATCCATCTCATTTTAGGTGGCTTGAGATGCAGAATCTATTTGCTATTTGAGAACCATGGAAAAAGCATTTTCATTATGTGTAGCTAAGAATACAGAGGTATGAGCGAAATGGGGAAGAGGATATGGGTAGAGATCATATCGGGCGAAGGGGAAGGGAGTGGAGGAGATGAGAACTGTGAGAGATAACTAAGCACTGAAGTTTTGTCTTCAATTCCACTGCAACTTCTGCATCTGTACCTGTCTCTGCCAAATAGAAGAGCTAACTATCTTCCAATTAAGTAACACCTAACTAAACTAATATAAATTTACTTTCACCCAACTACTTTTCATACATCAGACCCCTCCCTTTAAGAAACCCCCATCCTCAAGGGTTAGCTTTCATTTCTTCGTCAATTTGCCTAAGGTTAGTGAAGAATCTGTTGTCCACTCTTAATCTACGTATCAAAGCAATTTTAAGATTTGACCACTTCAGCTTGGGGTCGCTCTTGAATTTTTTTGGGAGTTGCACCACTAACTCGGGATCACTGTTTTGATTAAACACAATGAAAAACTGGGGATCACTGTTTATTTTCTTCATGAGTTTCCATGGCTCTTCAGGCATTGTTGCCATTCTTCCATGCAAACAGCAATTCCTTCGACTCAAAACTCCCGTATGGCAAGTCTTTGGGAACACCAAAATGGAGGAAAGGTAGTCATTACATGAGAATTGGTTGTCTCTTTGGACACCTTCAAGCCTAAATTTACAAAATTTGTACTAACTCTGAGATGATAGCTGTGAGATAGAGAACTAAAATCCAACTGTTGTGATAACTTTTATTTGGGTCAAGCTAGCTTTCTAACCTATGACATACCAGAGGCATAGCACCACATTTTATTGTCGGCTATTTGCATGAAAGAACATATTCACATCAATGTTTTTAGCTTATAATTAATAGAGAAGAGATCTAGTTAATATATTTCACTTATCTTCTGGGGTTAACGAAAAGACCTCCAACAAGGGTAGTAAACAGTGATTTTCAGAAAAGTGATGATCTTTGCAACTATCTCAGTATGTGAATACTTGAAATGCATATCGATAAAGATATGCACTTCATGAGAAATCATATCCAAAGAATTAATAAACTGTGGTATTTTGATGTAGTGTGGATGGTTAAGTTACGTGTGTCAACCTCATCTTTAAATTTAGCATGTAATTTAATGGAAATTGGTATATATTAGACAAAATAATAGCACTAGGAACCAATAAAAGTTTTGGCGTATGGTTGTTTCTCACCACCAAGAGCTTGTTTTCATGTAATTTAAAGATGTCGGATGATGGTTGGTGGCTACTTCCTTTAAAACAAATATACCATACCTCATTTGTTTGACTGGGATGTGATGTGATCTGAGAATCTTTAATTGTTCCTATTCCTTGAAAATCTTCTTAATCTAAGATGTATACTTCAAAAGTAGTTGCTTCTGGTCGATGACTTAAGTCAACTACTGGTCGATGACTTAAGTCAAGATAGTATGAGTTCTTGTTTTATGTATTAAGCCTAGCAGGTATGGGAAAATCTCTCTCACCGGGAAGAGAAATACTTCCATCAGCCGGAAGGAAAATTTTGGAAGAATGCTTGGAAATGGCTATCTAGTCTCTAATGCATTCAGTAATTGCAGATCTACTCACTAATTTAGTTAGACCTCTGAACTTGCTCTGAGGTTCTTCAATATTCACTTGTCTGATTTCGGACCCTATTTTGCATGATGATATGTACAACTTTGTCACTTGTGTTTTGCGATCAGGTGACTGGATCTCACACTGCTTAAAGATATCACTTTGTTACATCACGGATAATATTTCTTCATGTCTCGACCTGCCCTTAAATTTTCTCTTTTTGAAAGTTATTTTGATCTCTAAAGTAACTGTCTGAAGATGAAGGGATATATGAAATTATTATCTGGGGGTCATATGTGGAGGATTTTGGGTGAGATGTAAAAATGTTACTGAGTAAGCGGGATTATAACTGCTGTGAACTAATTTAGAATAGACTGCTTGCTTGGTGGCTGCTATGAGTGAATGTGAGATATATGACCGAGCTTTCTCATTCTCACTTCCTTTTAACTGCTGTCATTGGGACAGTTGCTAGAATTGCATTGGTGAAGCCTGAGAAGGCCAGAGGTGTTGAAGATGTTGTACTGCGGGCTGCTCAAATGGGTCAGATAGTTGAGAAGGTATGGCTGAGACTTCTTGGTCATATGACTTTTTTTCCATTATATTATCAAATTCTGTGTGAATTACAGAAAGCTTGTCTGATAGGTTTCTGAAGAGAGACTCATATCACTGCTGGAACAGATTAACACCCAGACAACTAAGCAGACAAAAGTCACCGTAAGTTCCTTTCTTATTCTTTTCCCTGTTGTGTTCGTGTCCCAAAACTCATAGGATTAGCTCAGATGCCAGCAAAGAGAATTGCTAAGTTGACGTTACTTCGGTTGATAATTTTGTCCCAGATCCAGAGGCGTCGGAATGTTCTTGAGGACGATGATTAGCTGAAGTCTAAAGAACTGGAGTAGTTCCTGCCTGTACGATGTGATTGATTTGATGTCGAGACTTTTGCTTTACATGTAACGACGTAGGCAGTTATATTTTAAAGATGTCGCATCCTGCAGTTTGAATGGGGACTCCCATAGAATGAGTATCTATAGATGAGTGTTGGTATTCTCCTATTATTCTTCTTCCGTGAATGTTTAAGGCAGGAATCAATATAGGATTCTATGATGGTCTTTGAAGTGAGGAAAGCTGTTTTACCAGGATGATGCGATGAGCACCGTGGAATTTCAGGAAACATCTTAGGTGGTCGTGTTGGCCACTTAGCAATTAACCGGATGGTAAGGCTAGACGATTTCTTTTGCATGTTTAGTGTTGAAGTGGTTTTTTTTTTTGGTCGGTATTTGTTGAAGTGGTTGTTGAAAGGTGGCAAAATGGGTCATTTTTTCGAAATTTTAAACCTCAAATTAATTGGATTGGGTTTTCTGTGAGTACCCAACTTTTGTAAAGTGCAGGTCAAGATAGGTTCAAAAAGGTTAAGCCCATAGGGTTTGGGCCATGATGGATTTTGATTAAACCTACTTTAAGTTGACAAAAGTTAACTTAAGAAAAAAAGAAAAAAAGAAGTCAAATCTAGAAATTGGTCTGCAATATTGTCGACGAAAACCGTAATCGACAAAGGTGGAACTGTGGAGGCGGCAATGGTAGCAACGACGACCACTCTGGAGGTTGCCGTTGCTTGCATATTGCGACGACGGTCACCACCCATAGCCCACAGTGATTTGTACGGCCTTTATCTCCCCTTTGCCTCTCGTGCGCTCTCTCTCTCTCAAGGAGAGAAAATTGAGACAGAAATGAGTCAAGATCAGGGACCGTCCGGGTGGAGCCGCTTGACCATGGGGAAGGCGTGCTGCTTGGTGGTAGTGGCGTCTCGCCAGTGGCTGTGCTTAATGAATTGGGGTTTTGAGATTCTGATTCAGAACTTTTTTAGAAAATTCGATAAAGAATCTCATTTAGATAGAAAACTGTCTTAGAAGATGGAAATTTCAAACTCTTACTTTCCACATTCCGCAATCAAATTCAACAAGATAATGCCAGCGCGAACGGTAATGTACCTGCTTTGGGTAAATCAACCAAGAAGAAGAAACTTCCACTTAGTAGGAATATTTAGAGATGATTGCTGAGTAAAAATTACCTTAAGCTGCGTTTGATAGCCTGGATAAAATTTATCTAATCCTGCATTTGGTGTCTGCTTGAGACATGATAAAGTTGGATATAAATGAGATATAAGTCGGATAAATTTATCCCATGAGATGTGGGATAAAAGTCAATAGAATCCCTATATCTAACATAGGAAAGTTTTCCTCAAATAAAATTTTTATTAAATTAACAAATTTAAAGTGATATTTCAATATAAATAATATTTGAATTCTAATACAAGAAATTCAAAATAACAAAGAAAAATTATTTTTTAATTTAATGTTATTTTTATTTATATATTCTAATTTATTTCTATCTTATAATATAAAATTCAATACATAAATATATATTATATTTATTACATATTTTAGGTATTTTAAAATTTTGGGAATATTGGTACAATTTTTATTAATAAAATTTTATTAGAGAATGACAAAAGGGAAGGAAAGAAATAAAAAAAAAAATCAATTAAAAAAGAGGAAAATAAAAATAAAAATAAATATTTTTACCATCTCTATCTATAAAATTTGTAATTAATTTATATTGTTATGGCGGTTTAACCAAACAATAAATATGATACGGTGTGAATATATCCAACTTTATTATTGAATCACTAAACAATGGATATGATACGGTAAAATTTCTTTGATTTAATATCCTATCCTATCCAATCATATCCTAATTAGAAATCCAGACGACCAAACATAGCTTTATAATTTTGCAAAAAATTTACTGGAAAAGTTTTGCCTACAATGCAAAAAGTGGGGTATGACTTGCGTGGTTCCATAAAGGGTGCGCATGCATGTACCTGGCAACATAGCCATCAAAATCAAATTTAAACTATTATTAATATATAGATTACAAAAAAAAAAACTATTATTAATATATTACTTTGTTTGATGTATTATGTTCTTTGATAAAAGAGAGAAGAAAAGATTGTCATGTTAATGTATTGTTTCTACATTGCTAGCTAGTGAGGTCCTCACATTTAATATTTAGAGGTGAGCAATTTCAAGTTCCATCTAGAACCTCAAACCGACCCATCGAAATCGATTCCCTAAATTTTGGAATTTAGAACCTACTTTACATACTTTGAGACTTACCTTATTACCAGTTCTAAGGTCTATCTAGATTTCATCTATACTCTTAATTGAATGATTGTAGTTATCATTGTAGAAATATTGTTCATACTATGGCGGATTGTGGTAGTACTGTAGCAGAAACGAAAAAAATTATCATCTTTAATAACCACCATTTGCTACAATCTATCGATCGCAATTCATATTTATACACATAAAAATTATAAAATAATAATAAAGTAAAAATCTCAATTATGGATATCGCGGGATTTGGAAGCTCCTATTAGTGATTTCATATTACACACATTATTGGATGCTATGGAATGTCGCACGATCATGCGAAAACATAGAACAAGGAAAACACAAAGACTTGTTCTAGGTTCTCGGTAGATGTGTTAAATGGGTGGGTCGGGTCTGGTTTGGGTTGGGTCATTAATGATCCGACCCAAATTGACCCATTAACCTATTTATGACCCATTTATGCATAATGTACATTTTCCGACCCATACTCGACCCAATCCATACCCGACCCATTTAACTAAACTTAAAAAAGCTTATTTCTTATATATATATATATATTGTTTGAAAAGATGATATTACTAAAATAGTTTTATACAACACGAATTTAATGGACAATTTTTATAATTTTTAAAATAATTATTTAAAAAATCAAATTTAATTATTTTTTATTTCTTAAATATAATTTTCTTTTTTCTTTTTTGTTCTTCTTTTTCTTTGGTCGGCCGCCGGCCACAATGACGGCTGGCGGCTGGCCATAGGCGAGCCTCGAGCTCGCCCGATGCCGGCGAGGCGGAGGCTCGCTTATGGCCGGCAAGGCCTCCGCCTCGCCGAGATCCGGCGAGCTCGAGGCTTGCCGGCATTGGGCGAGGCCTCCACCTCACTAGATCCGGCTAGCTTGCCCCTCGTCGGACGTCGGCGAGGCCTCCGCCTCGCCGGATCTAGCGAGCTCGAGCCTTGCCAAAGTTGGGCGAGGCCTCCGCCTCGCTAGATCTAACGAGCTCGAGCCTCACCGGCGTCGAGTGAGCTCGAGCTCGCCCCTCGCCGAATCTAGCGAGGCTCAAGCCTCGCCCAACGCTAGCGAGCCTCGAGCTCGCCGGATCGAGCCTCGCGGCGAGCTCGAGGCTCGCCTGGGTCGCATTGCCATTGCCGTGCCGACGATCGGAGGAAGAAGAAAAAAAAAAGAAAATAAAAGAAAATAAAATAAAAATAAAAAATAATTATAATTTCAGTTTTTATAAAAAAAAATATTTTTGTAAAATTAAATAAAGAAGAGAGAGTCTCTCTTTGTAAATGGATTCATTTTTAATGGGTTGATAAATAAGTCTTAAATGGATATGCTCTCAGACCCATATATATCTCAGCCTCTTTATTTTCAAAACCTATTATGGGTGTTTTGGAAAATGAGGCTTGACCCATTAACAACCCATTTAACACCTTTAGTTCTCAGTTCCACTTATAACTTAGAACCTACTCATCAAAATATGTTACTCAATTTATGGAACTCAAAACCTACTCTGTATATTCTAGAACCTTAAACCAAATCGGTGGCCTCATGGCATTTGTTGGCAGTGGCCGTAGCTGGTACTGCTTCGTTAGCTTCTTTGAGTGATGGGACCCCATTGGTTGAGGTATCAAAAGGAGGAGATTATTGAGGTTGTTCCTTATTGGTTGTGAAAGGGACTGTTGGTCGATTTATAAGTATAAAGAAAAGCCTAACCTCTTGATTTAGCTTTTGGGTGAGAGAGGCCAAAGACCTATGAAGCACGGACACGCTGTCCGTGCTCGCGTATCGTGTCCGACACGTGTCGGACACCTCGACACGCTCGGACACGCTGGGACACGCTCGGACACGCGGTCAACGCGTGTCGGATTTTTCGACACGCGGTCAACCTTTTCCCGACACGTTTGGACACGCGTGTCCGGGAGGGAGCAAACCGCGAGCGACGGCGAGAGACGGCGAGAGACGGCCGAGCTTAGACTGAGGTGAGGGCCGGTCCTGTGATGCTGCGATGGATCCGACGAGGCTGCAGTTGCGAGGGAGAAAGGACCAAAGGTGAGAGGAAGAGGAGAGGAAGGCGGTCGTGCGGCGAGCGGCGTGCGGCGAGCGGCGAGCAGCGAGGAAGGGGTCGTGCGTGCGGCGAGGAGCAGCGAGCGGCGAGCGGCGAGGAAGGGGGTCGTGCGTGCGGCGAGGAGCGGCGACCAGCGAGGAAGGAGGTCGTGCGGCGAGCGGTAAGGAAGGAGGAGGAGAAGAGGAAGGGTCGCGAGCGGCGAGGAGGAGGAGTAAAGGAGCTAGGGTTTCTGAGAAACTCAAAAGTAATTAAAAAAATGGGAGTCTATGGGTACCTATTTTGGGGGAGGGAAAGTGATGGACAGATGGGGGAAACGGACGATTGTGGGAGGGAAATGAAAAAAAATAAATTTGGGTGGGGGAACGGACGATGGTGGGGACTGGGGAGGGAAAGGAAAATAAATTTGGGAGTGGGGGAAATGGATAAGGAAAAGAAGAGAGTGGGGCAATTATTTTTTAATCAGAAAAATAAATAAATGAGATTAAAAAATAAAAGTAAATTTGGGGGAGGGGGATTTCGAAAAATAAATATAAATTTGGGATAATGAAATAAAAAAAGTGTAAGATTTATTAATATTATTAATATAAATTCATTGTAAACTCTTTATTTATTTATTTATTTGTGAATTTGAATTAAATTAATTAAAAATAAAAAAAATTATTTAATATTTAACGTGTCGGAACGTGTCGAAATTCTCTACTTTTTGAGAAATGGCGTGTCGCGTGTCGTGTCGTGTCGTATCGCGTGTCCGTGTCGCGTGTCCGTGCTACATAGCCAAAGACCACCCAACATTAGACACATTCTCCAATTCTTGAACATACAAGTGCGCGTTTCAGAAGAGACGTAAGAAAGAACCAAGTTCTTAGGACTCCTACAACCGCTTGTGGTCCTCCGCCATTGCCATGTTCGCACTTGCGCTTGCCTCCGCCGCAGTGTCTTATCCCTTGCCGCGCCTATTGCACCATCATTGATACACTGTCTAGCCGGGTTCGTTGAGTTTCTCACACGTTAGGGACGCTCTCGTTGCTGCTCCTTGGCTGGACATGCCTCGCGTGAATACCCTTGCCGTTTTTAGGTAATTTTTTAGTTCACTTGTTCAATATTATATTATATTGCCTAATTCGAATTATTTGATTATAACCTTTGGAAAATGTTAGGCATTAGCTGATTAGGAAATTTGTTGTATTGAAAGTTGAAATAATTAAGAATATTGAGCCGCCAGAGAGGATTAGATTTTTCATTAATTTGACTTTCTGTTGCGGACCTTGGCGAATTATATGGTTTATTTGGTTTATTGCTTGTGTTGATTTTTAGTAAACTTCCCTAGCTTAAAAAATTATAGAAAAAAATTTGCATGGCATGAATATAAGATTGCATTCATATTTATTTGCTATCTCAGAATTGCATATTTAGGATCATATAGCATCTTATATAATTTACTAATTTATAATAGGATTTTATCTAATTTTTTTCCCAAATTAGATTAGAAGATTTTAAAAAATCACAAAAAATAATAATATCATGCATATCATTTAGAATAAGTTGCATTATTATCATGTCATCCATGCCTCATGATTGCCACATCATGTTGCTATGTCATCGCCATATAATTTTCACATCATCATTATTGCCATGTCATTGCAATGTCATATGCCGTGTCATAATTTCCATGTTATTTAGTAATTGCATATTTAGGGTCATATAAATCGAGATTCATGCCACTTAAATTAGTGCATTAATTTTAATTGTCATTAAAATTAGGTCTACATATTGCATATTACATTTCATGTTAAATTAGCTCGACACATAATTTAAAATGAAGATTGCATCCCATGCATTGATTATAGTTTAATTTCTTATTATTAAAGAAAAACCCAAAAAGAATTAGTTAGAATTCCATAAATATTTAGAGGTCATGTTTAGGTTATGCATTACTTTAAATTTGTGGATCCAGGCCCCAGAGTCCTTATTTTTGGAATAAAAACGTATTTTTATTTAAAAATTAAAAATCGAAAATATTAAAAAAAATCAGAAATAGTCTTAGAAGCAAGCTTTGTCTGGGTTGTTTTTATGTAAGTTTTAGGTTTAGCCTGGTTTCATTTTAGCTGATATATATGGTTAGACTTTTTTTTTAGCAAATGCTTGATATAATTTAGTCTTTTTTGGGAGGTCAACCTTTTAGGCGAGGAATTAAACTTGATTTGAATTTAGTGCATGAGGGATCATGTCTTAGGGCTTATAACATGGTCATCAAATAATTTTTGCTCGATGTTGAATCGGGTTTTCTTTTCTCGCATTTAGATAATTTCTTGGTTGTTTATATACAACAATGCATTTCAATAGGTTGAGTGCTTACTTTTTGCATCACTTTTCAATAAATCGTGTGTTAATTTCTTTTTTAGATTAGGCTAGGTCTAGTTTTGACAATATTGAAAATAACCCTGCGACAATATTGGCATGATCACTTACCATAAATGACACCTTTAGGATCAATTGGTAATCAACATTTGCATGATCACTTAGTTAATCAACTATTTAGGTATCAAAAGGGCGTTAATAAAAACATTAGCATAATCAAGTTCCCATGCTTAGAATCTCTAATTCCAAATAAATTAAGAAGATACTCTAGTGTCTCAATTGGATTCTAGTCAACCCAAAATGACTAGTAGTGACTCCTAAAAATACTTAGTTGTTAAATAATATAGAAAATGTCTAATGTTAAGTGAGATATAGGTTTGGGAGAGCTTGCACTCAAAATCAATGAATTGTTTGGATCACCATTAAATGATGTGTTTGAGCCGTTTTTTAGGATGTCAATTTATACTGTCTTTTGAGTATATACTTCTAAACTTATTTGTCAGTGACTCAAAAAAATAGGTTGTGACACCAAGGAGACAACCAAGTGCAACTTGGCAGCGCCAAAAGCAATTTCTCGTCATGTTATGGTGGTACTGTCTCTAATACTCTCTTCCTTTTGTCTCTTTCGAACCAAGCTCAGATTAACGTTTGTTTTTTCCCATCAACGTTTCGAATTTATCTTCTTTCCTGATAATCAATCTATTTATTGGTGCTTTCTTTCTTCTCTCATAATCCTGCCCAATGGATTCGTTCATGCTAGCCACATGAAAAATGATATTGAGCAACCGTATGATTTGTTTGCAGAAAATAGTGGAACCTAGCTTGCTTCGCTTCTTCTTTTTTTTTTTTTTTTTTTTTTTTTTTTTTTCTTTCTTTCTTTCTTTCTTTCTTTCTTACCTTCCAATCCATAGATCTTAATTTGAAAAACATCAGGTGATTACAACATGTGGCATCATTCATCGATAATCAATAAATTGCTACTTTAAGTAACTAACTGTTTCATCTCTCTCCTTATGAGTCTTAACTTTTTTAGGGTCAAAGTTGGGACTCGTAATTTTGAATGGTTTGAAATTTCAACTGCTTTAGTTAACAGTCGAGCCGATTATTCATTAGCAATGCTGTAATTAATTATGGTTCGATTCAAAACCCTGACATAGAAATAAAACTTTTCCTTCTCTTCATTCTTGAATTAGCAACTTCATCGAGTGGTCAAAATTTGCGAGATGTAACCACTGGGGGTTCGCCCCAGTGGCCACCCTTCCAACATGGAAGGGGGAGGTGAGGGGTTCAAATTCCCATCTTCTCAGAGGAGGATGGGGTGGGGACGCGTAAGTTTCAGGAGTGGGTTTCGACTCCCACGCCCTGCAAGAGGCAGGGCAAAAGTCTGAGAGTGAGTGTAGAGTAGGAATAGAGTAGGACTGACCAAAAAAAAAAAAAAATTTGCGAGATGTAAGGCTTTATTGATAAAGCAAATATTTCATGACACAGCAATCTTCTGCAATTTGTACCAATCCCATTGATTGAGCCGATCTTTCATGATTTGTGTCAATTCTGTCAATTCCGTCAATAGAGTAATCTTTCACAATCTATATTGATTCTGTAGATTGCTATCACTGATACTGTAAATTGTTATCTTTGTAAAATCTTTTAATTGTATTTTTCTTGCTCATGTACATATTATAAATATAATACAAATCTCCACACCGATTGTGTGTGCGATCAAACTCAAATTCATACTCTTTCATGGTATTAGAGCTTCATGATTTTTTTTTTTCGCTAAAATGTCTTCTTCTACATCCTCCAACACCATTAGTGCCGTCACCATTGCTAACTCTTCATCCTTGTTATCCCCCTCCCAACCACCCTTTGCTCTTGGCAATATATCTCATGTTCTCCAAATCAAGCTAGATCGCAACAATTACCTTCTGTGGCGAGCACAATTTCTTCCTTTATTTCGTCTTCATGGGTATCTTCGGTTTATGGATGGCTCATATCCTTGTTTTACACCCACTATCACTGATGCTGATAATAATGTGATCGACAACCCGGATCATACTGCATGACATTATCAAGATCAACTCATCCTCTGCTGCTTCCTCTCCACTCTTACTGAATTAGTTTTCTCACACATTGTCGGTCTTGAGACTTCTCATGATGTTTGGACCTTGCTTGAGAAACTTTCTGCTCCTCAATCTCAAGCTCGCATAATGCAGTTAGAGTATCAACTTCGATCTCTAAAGAAGGGCTCTATTTCCATGGAAGCCTTTGTTAAAAAAGCCAAGAATATTGCAGATCAACTTTCTGCCGTTGCTTATCCCATCTCCGATTTGCAATTAGTTCTCAGCATCCTCAGTGGCCTAGGTTCGGAGTATGATGTATTTGTTACCTTAGTTACGTCTCATCTTGATCCATTACCTCTTGATGACTTCCTCGGCCTACTTTACAATCAGGAAATTATTCTTCAAAGCCGCACCACTGAATCTCCGATATAGTCTTCTCCTATTGTGAATGTTGTGGTCAAATCATCTGCTGCCCCGAATCCTCCCTCCAATGGTTGAGGACGCGGTCGAGGTCGTGGTCGCAATTTTTATGAAGGAGGTTCCTCTCATTCTCTACTCATTTGTCAAGTTTGTAGTTGTGTAGGTCACTCAGCTCTCCAATGCTACCAGAGATTTAATCCTAGTTATAAAGCTAATAGTGGCTCTCCATCTGCAATGTATACATCTTCAACTGGTGAGTCATTTGATCCATACTGGTACCTAGATTCTGGTGCCACTCCTCATCTTACAGCGGACATGGAAAATTTGAACATTCGGAGTGACTATTCTGGCATCAATCAAATCTGCACTGCAAATGGGTCAGGTTTGCAAATATCACATATCAGTTCTTCCATCTTACATTCTCCTACTAGTTCTGTTAAACTACGAAATATTTATCATGTTCCCTCTATCAAGAAGAATCTATTATCAGTCTCTCAATTTACCAAAGACAACGATGTGGTATTTGAATTTCATCCTACTTTTTGTTGTGTTAAGGATCGATCCTCGGGGAATCTCCTGCTCAAAGGCCAGCATAAGAATGGACTTTACTATCTTAATAATGCACGTACCACCAATAAGGTCACTCTACAGTCAAATAAATCACCACCAGCTCCATCCTACTTCATTGGTGAACGAGTTTCTACTTTTATTTGGCATGAGCACTTGGGTCATCCAACTGCCCACATTACTTCTTCAATTATTTCAAAGCATGACTTGCCGATATCTCCGTCTTCCTCATCCAGTTTCTGTGAATTATGTCACTTGGGCAAGTCGCGTCGTCTTCCCTTTACTAGATCATCAACTACTTGTAATGCTCATTCGGAGATACTTTATTTTGATCTATGGGGACCATCTCCAGTTACTTCAATTAATGGTTTTCGTTATTATATCATTTTTGTTGATGCTTATAGTGGATATACATGGCTTATTCCACTTATTGTGAAATCTGATACACTGTCTACTTTTGTGCAATTTAAATCCCAAGTGGAAAGATATTTCAATTGTAAGATCAAGGCACTTCAAATTGATGGAGGTGGTGAGTATAAGAAATTGGATCTTTATCTTCGTCTTCATGGCATCCTACATCGTCTTTCATGCCCGCACACACAGGAGCAAAATGGTCGGGCTGAGCGCAAACACCGTCATATTGTGGAAACTGACATCACATTGCTTACCCGATCTTCTGTTCCTCGTATATATTGGAATGATGCCTTCCTCACTGCAGTCTTTCTAATTAACCGCATGCCTACAACGGTCTTGAGTGGATTGTCTCCTTATGAGAAATTGTTTGGCCAGAAACCCAATTATTTACAATTGTGTGTTTTTGGATGTGCATGCTACCCTTGGCTGCGCCCTTATACTCGCAATAAACTTGATGACAGAACAATGCAATGTATCTTCCTTGGCTATTCTCCCCATCATCGTGGCTATCGTTGTCTTCATCATAGCACTGGTCGAATATATGTCTTTCGCCATGTGATTTTTCAGGAGAACTTTTTCCCTTTTGCTAATTCACAATCTGGTCAATTGTCATCACCATCACCTAGTTCTCCTGTTTGCGTTGGTTATTCCTCTACTAAGCCCCCACAGTTTCAGGGGGTGTCCACCAACACATCAACTCCATCAAGTCCATCTACTATCATGGATGACTCCTCATCACATATTTAGCAATCTTTTGGATCCTCTTCTCCAGAAGCTCCATTGTTACAATCTTCTCAACCTCAACCACCAACTTCTACCCATCCAATGGTCACTCATCTAAAGAATAACATTCGTAAACCAAAGGTTTTTCTTTCCACTAAGCACCCACTTTGTTCTTGTTTTCACTCAAGCTTGACACCAAGTGAACCCACTTGTTTTTCTGTTGCAAACAAAGACCCCAATTGGCAACAAGCTATGGCCAATGAATTTAATGCTCTCATTCAAAATGACACTTGGGAATTGGTCCCTCATCACCCTTCTATGAAAGTGGTCAATTGCAAGTGGATTTATTGCCTAAAAACCAAGTCTGATGGCTCCATTGATAGATACAAGGCACAACTCATTGCGAAGGGCTTTACTCAACAGGCTGGCTTGGACTATGATGAAACTTTTAGTCTGGTTATCAAACCGACAACGATTCGAGTTGTTCTCTCCTTAGCTATCACATATAATTGGTCTCTACGTCAATTGGACATTAAGAATGCATTTTTCCATGGCACCATTAAAGAAGAAGTCTACATGCAGCAACCCCAAGGATTTGTTGATCCGCATTATCCTGGCCATGTATGTCGTCTTCGGAAAGCTCCATATGGGCTAAAACAAGCCCCAAGAGCATGGTTTTCTCAGCTGAGTTCATATTTGTTATCTATTGGGTTTGTGGCCTCCACTGCTAATTCTTCATTATTCATACAGCATTGCTCTAACCACATTCTACTTCTTCTCATCTATGTGGACGACATTATTATTACTGTGAGCTCTACCTCCTCCATCATTGAATTAATTACTCTCCTTGGCACTGAGTTTGCAATCACTGATCTGGGAAATTTATCATACTTTCTTGGCATTGAAGCCCATAGATCCTCTAATGGGCTGTCCCTCACTCCATCCAAGTATGCCACTAATCTTCTAACTTGTATAGGTATGGCTAATGCAAAACCTTGCTTATCACCTATGGCTCCCTCGGCTTCTAAGTTGTCGAAACAAAGTGGTGAACTACTGACTGATGTCTCCACTTATCGAAGTACGGTTGGGGCATTGCAATACCTCACTCTTACTAGGCCAAGTTTATCTTTTGCCGTCAATAAAGTGTGCCAATTTATGCATTGTCCAACTGAAGATCATTGGTCAACCGTCAAACGGATTTTGCGCTATCTCAAGGCTACTATTCATTATGGCATTACCTTGCGACCTATTTGCCAATTGACCTTCACTGCATTTACGAATGTTGACTGGGCTGGCTGCCCTGATGACTAAAAATCTACCGGTGGCTATTGCATTTATTTTGGTCCCAACTTGGTTTCTTGGAGTTCTAAAAAGCAACCAACCATTGCTAGATCTAGCACTAAATCGGAATACAAAGGGGTGGTTAACGTATCTTCTGAATTATTATGGCTATTACAACTCCTTCGATATCTTCGATACACTCTACATCGGCCACCACTTGTTCTTTGTGATAATGTAGGGGCAATCTATTTGGCTACCAATCCCATCTTTCATGCCCGAACCAAGCACATAGAAATTGATTGTCATTTTGTTTGTGATTTAATTAAAAAGAAGTAGTTGGAAGTTTGCTTCATTCCTACACAGGTTCAAACGGCTGATATCATGACAAAGCCTCTATCCATCTCTCGGTTTCTTATTTTATGCGACAAGATCACAGTGACTCCGCCACCATTTCGCTTGAGGGGGTGTGATAAAGCAAATCTTTCATGATATAGCAATCTTCTGCAATCTATACTAATCCCATTGATTGAGCCGATCTTCCATGATTTGTGTCAATTCCGTCGATTCCGTCAATAGAGTAATCTTTCACAATCTATACTGATTCTGTAGATTGCTATCACTAATACTGTAGATTGTTATCTTTGTAAAATCTTTTAATTGTATTTTTCCTGCTCATGTACATATTATAAATATAATACAAATCTCCACACCGATTGTGTGTACGATCAAACTCAAATTCATACTTTTTCATTTATTCTTCATACACTTTGAGAGGACCCTGTCTGTCATCCATTCATTTGATTAGAGTACGCTATTTTTTAATAAAGAAGATAATCGAAATTCACATGCAATTAAAAAGAGAACACTCAATTGTAATACTAAAAAAGATCGTTCGGGGAACTAAGAGGGACGATGAAACAAGTTATTGTTCTTACTTTTTCTTTCTTTTATCATTACAAGTATTGTTGTTTTGGGGAAGAACAACGTTTATTCTTCCTCAGTCGACGATTTATCAGGCATGGAGAATTCAAGAAACTCTTTGCTCTTCTTCTCCTCTACCCTGACAAAAAACTTGAGGACCACATCGTTAGGACAACTTCGGGGGAAGGAGAGGGAAAAAAAAAAGAACTTGCCCTTGAATACTATGTGTGATGAATTTAACTTATATGAGACAATCTTAGCTTACTTACGTGACATTGGAGAATGATATTATAAGTTCATACCTTTGGAAGAGAAAAATAGTTACCAATGAGAGAAAATTATAAACGAGATGAAAGCATTTAAGATGGCAGCCTCTGTTGACATTATTAATACCGCATTCTCGTACACTTGCATCGATTGTCCAGCGTCAAGTATTATCGTTTTTTATAAGAACATAGATTGAACTTTTGGTTTAAAGAGATTAAGTTTGCAAAAGAGATAAAGTTTGTTGAACTATTCGTGGGGCTGTTTCTGTAATTTTACTAAAGCTTTTACAAAAAGGAGATAAACAAAATAATGGTAAATTCCAGTTACACGAAAATGCAATTAACGATGAGTTAATTACTCCCGATGACCAGTTTAGGGTATCAATCCCGTCTTTGATCCTTAATCACTCTCGCCACTCTCTCTCTTCTTCTCTTTTGGTTATGTGAAAAATAAACGTCATTAAAAATTAGAGGTGTCAAAATGGGTTACTTACATTTTGAAGAGACTAGTTAAATGAGTTTAAAAATTGAAAGTTTAAAATAAATCAGTCTTAAATGAGTTGGATTTAGAACCCATTTTCAACCCAAGCCTCAAAGTCACTTTCCCTCTTTAACTTTATGAAAATGCTTTCTTTATAAAAATCGAAATTATAATTATTTTTATGTTTCATTTTAATTTTCTTTTTTCTTTCCTTTTTTCCCCCCTTTTCTTCTTCCTCCTTCCAATGATCGGCCAACAGAGGCTTGACCTCAGGCGAGCTTGAGGTTGTGGATGACTAGTAAGGCTCAAACCTCGCCAATTTAGCAAGACTTGAGCTTGCCGGTGTTGAGTGAGCTTGAGCTCATCGATCTAGCAAGGCTGAGGCCTCGCCCATGACTAGCGAGGCGTGGGCCTTGCCGATTTGGTGAGACTCGAGCTCCTTGTTGATCTAGCGAGGCCGAGACCTCACTCACGCCCGGTGAGGCTCAAGGCTCACCGGCATTAGGTGAGCTTGATCTCGTCGATCCGGCAAGCCTTAAGCTTGTCGATTTGGTGAGCCAATCGTCGGCCGTCGTCGTGGTTGGCGGCCAGCCTAAGAAAAAGAAAAAGAAAAAAAGAAAAAAAGAAAAAAGAAAAATTAAAAAATATATTTAAAAATTATAGAAATTATCCATTAAATTTGTATTGCATGAAAATGTTTTAGCAATATCATTTAAAAAAAATATTGTAAAAAAATAAGCTTTCTTTCGTTTAATTAAAAGTTTTTCACATTTTCTATTTTATTTACTAATTTTTATTTTTTAATTTACTTTTTAAATTTGATGTGTGGTTTTTATTCACGTAACATATATATGAAAAGCTTAAGGTGAATTAAATGAGTGGGGTTAATTTAACCTAAATTGAGTTAAATATTAATGTGTTTTGGTAATATGGGTTGGGTTGGATATGGTCTAGTCGGGTATGGGTTATCAAATTTACATTGTATGAAAATAGGTCAAAACGGGTTAAAGAGGTCAATATGAGTCGGACCATTTTCGACCCGACCCAAATCCGATTTGATCAATCCATTTGACTGCCCTATTATTAAAACTCATTTATTGAACTATAACAAAGTAACAGCCTCACATATTTTTCTTTATCTTTTATATAATTATTTACGTACAATATAAAGTGTGGAGTAATCCAATTTAATAGTTGGGTAGTTTTAATACCACCATCCTTGTACTTGCAATCTTATATGATAACGAGTGTATTCATCAATTAACAATTTTCTCACAACCAATCCGGCCAAGTTTTGATATTTTGTTATAGCATTTTTTATTTTGTCTCATGGAATGCTCATGATTCCTTAAATTATCAATTGCGGAATATTGTTATTCATTGGCTTAATCTATGAGCTTTCAACATGGAAAAAGAACATAATTCCACCAAATCGATGATACGTAGATGTTATAGGTAGTATTTGCCATTTACCTTCAATTTTTAGTCGGACGAAATTGCTTCAGAGTGAGGTCATGTGCTTTCATAATAAAATGTTGACTATGCAACTCTTACTTTTGCAATTTCAAACATTGAGATTAATTTTTATTTATAGCTAAAATGTGAGAAACATAATGCACTGAGTAAGAGTGTTACTAAAATATAAACTAAACTACAAAAAATATCTGAGATAGGTTTAAATTGGAAATTAAAAGATTTAGTCAGATTGACGTGATTCTTTATATAATTTTACCCTACTCAAGAAGAAATAATATTGATAGTAGGACAATAAATGCACTATTGAAGAAAGCAGCTTCTTCCCTATCTTCTAGAATTCTCTCCATATTTCTTAGTCGCACATCATCAAAGAAAAACCAATGTAAAGCCTCCACAGCACTTCCAGCCTTCTCTAGAATACTCCATCTAGTCGTTAAAAAAATAATAGATATTTGTATTAGAAGAATGTGGAAGGCTAGAAAGTTTGTTTAAACACCAACTTTGCCTACCTATATAAAAAAGCAAGGGCTTCATGTTTAGGGTGTGGAGTAGAAAGGGCTCCATCATAGGTGTGTGTCGAGTCTTTTGCTCTTACAATAATAAGAGAAACTTTTTTATAGTCAAGCTTTTGAAATTCTACATGTACCAACCATTTCGTTACCATACAATGAAAGAAGTGATCGATGTCATGCTTGAATAGGGATTGATCTTCATGGATTGCAGAGTCAAGATTAGATTTACCATGATGAAGAGAGATATTGGGTTGAGAAAATAATCATATTGGGGCGGTCCTTCCTACAAGATTTGGTAGAATGAACATATCCAAACCAAAACGAAATGAACTGTTCCAAGTTCTACATATGAACTTGCTCATATCCACCTCTGATTCATGTAGATATTCCTGTATCTCCCCAAGTTCAAAGCCAGTATCACTACCACTCTTGATCCTTGCTGGTCAATAGCATCTTGACAAGCTACTTAGTTCTCACCACCCGAGAAATAGCCCTTACCCATCTTACCATAATGGGGGCTTGAAAGTTTGGAATTTGCGCAGCATTTTGAGAAAAGTTTTTCACGTCAAGGCCAATCACAGCCATATATTCACATATGCCTGCATTTAGATCTAAAGAAAGCATACCGTGTCATATAAATTGACAAGAGAATTTTTATGGGAGAATAGAAGAAGTTTTAGTGAACAACATATTGAAGATGTCGTGGCAAAATAGTGTGTTTGTATGTGAGGGTGGTCCATTAAATGATTGCCCCAAATACCAATCAAGAAGTATTTGCTAAATTGATGCAACTGCAAATTTATTGAGCATCCCTTTGAGGTTGGGATTGAATTAATTAAGGAAGAATTATTAATAGATTAAGTGTTCATTTGTAGTTTATGTTGCAATTCTCAATACACTAACTCCTCTTGTAATGCATAATCAACGCTTTGAGAATTGAACATTTGCTCATATATTATGCCGGGGCACTCATTTACAAAATCCTATACGTTGTGTCTTATAATTTTAGTAGTACGTCCACCAGGACACTTTTTTTTTTTTTTTTATCAATATTGGTTAAGGAAATGTTTTTTGTTTTTGATATATTTATCACACAAAAAACACGGTGCGTTGGATATGACAAACTTTTTTATTGAGATGATTAATAAGTGTCCTGGAAACATTTATTAACAAAATCCTTAGAATAACAATAATTTTTCCTCTTTAAACGATCAATTTATCATTTAAAAAAAAACACCAAAGAATGCAATTTATGCACTTCTAGATCTTTTCAATTTAATATTGTCTATGAATTCATAATTAGCGGCTGATGCTTTAGGTTGACTCCAACTATTAAGGGGTTTTTCGTAATATGAATCCTTTACCTTTTGATTTATTACTTTACTACAATTTCAATTGATGGGAGAATTCGGCGCACATATAATTATCTACAATCTTTGGGAAGATGATCAAGGATTCCTAGAGATTGGCTTTGATGCGGATCCATATGTGAGTATCTTTCACTGATGCTTTATAGACTAGTAGGTTTCACCACTCTTGTCAGATGTGCATGTTTGTATGAGTTTCAGGATATTTCATTTAAAGGGGTCAAATGAGATGAGAAGAACATGTGAATGGCAAAAAAGTTTTCCGCCTTTCCCTCCCCACTTGAGAAGTGTGCCACTTTGGGCAACTCCAGTGGTTGCATTTTCACTTTAAGCGGTGTGGACAATATGATTTTTTATTTTTACATTCTTTCAGTTATTCAAAATTGCATATGGGAAAAATATTTTCTCGATATTTAGGGGAATTTTAGAAAAATTATTAATTAAACAAGCAAGGAATTGGGGAGTAATTACCTACCCAGTACCATCAGTTCTGATTGGATCAACATTTTTGACCATCTTCAATTGTGGGGTTACATTTTTGGATTATATAGGAAATATCAATATTGGCGAAAGTGTGGTATCCATGTCAGTTATGATGGAAAGTGCGAATTATAGAGTAATCCGATTTTTTATATAGCAAGAAAAGTGACTCCGACATCTAAATCCTTACCTCCTCCGTGATGTACACTTAAAAAACGCACGGATCTGTTTTATGTCGGTATCGTACTTGTTTTTATCCATAAATCGGTAAGACACTAATTGGATTTGCAGCCCGTGGACCTTAATAAGGCTCTAAAGGTTATTCCACTTTGTCAAGTGGATCTGGCAGCTTGTGGGCTGCTCTCGGTCCACAAGCATGCAGGTGCAGTCCTTAAAATTGGACATCAATTTTCTCCCTCTCTATGCTGTATTTTTTAAGGACTTTAAGTACTACTTGTATTACAAATAATTACTTGTTGACTTGAAAGGTCTTGACTTATAATCACTCGGAAAAAAAACGAAGCATCCTATCAATAAGTGAAGTTTCCTAACACGGTTTAGAAGAATCCAGGCAACAGTACAGCCCATCATTCCTCCCTCTCTCTCTCTCTCTCTCTCTCTTTGAAGTTTCCTAGGCAACTGTACAGCCCATCATTCTTCCCTCTCTCTCTCTCTCTCTCTCTCTACGATCAACAACCGTTTACTTGGTCAAAAGCCCTCAACCCTTTGTTAGTTTTTTGTGATTTAAAATGTGGGGCCAGATTGTTAATGCCCACCATTCACGGGGTCGTGATCCGTGATTGGCTTCCTTGTGAATGAATGTAACCTCGTCGTGTGTTTCTAATGAATGCGAGAATATAAGTTAAGATAGATAAAAAAAAAATTAAAAAGGGCAGAACTTCATAAGAACGACTTGAAATTTTGGGAAAAATTATTCAAAAAGCCATAAATTTATTGTATGGTCATTGATTCAATTCTGAACCTTTTGATTGTGACAAGTTAGTCCTAAACTTTTCTAAACTTATTAATTTAGTCATAAATCTTTTGATAATTTAGCAATTTAGTCTTGATTCTTTTAACAATTCTCCAATTTAGTTCTTAGGCTAATTTTGACAATAAATCGTTAGTGGTTTAGTTAGTATCGACTGTCATACATGACACGACTTGCATTGACTTAAGACACTTTTCATGATTCAAATGCAAAGTTGAAAAAAAAAAATAGCTGTGAATAAAGGGGTTAAGCGCTTTTATAATCAATTCATCCATTCAATTATATGACTTCAACTCAAAGTAATTTGAGAGCACACCCGCAGCCCTTTTTAAGAGTCGTATCGATACAGGTGAGTGGACCATACACTTATTGAGAAAAAATTGTCCAATTACGATGGCCAATTCAATTTTAAATTTTAAATTACGCTAATTTAATTATGAACATTTCAATTATGCTAATTTATTTTGTCAATTTAATTTTAAACTTTTTAATAATTTGTCAATGCGGTCTTTGAGTGATATTGACTAAAATTACCCGAAAGGACTATGTTGGCGACTTGTTTTAAAGATTTAGGACTAAATTGACAAATAATTAAAATGTTTATAAGTAAATTAGCACGATTGAAATTTTTAGAACCAAATTGGTTACCGTACAATAGGTTCAATATTATATCTGACATAATTGAAATTTTTTAGAGTTAAATTAGCTACTGTACAATAAATTTATGATTTTTTGAATAATTAGCCTCATTATCGCGAGATGAATCGAACTTGCCAAATTTTCGAGATGTCCATCAATGAGAACGGGGAGAAATAAAGTAATAAGCATCTGAAAACCACAATGATGCAGCTACACCGCGTCCAACCGCGTTGCGTCCCCAGATCCCGCCGCCCACTATTCACATCCCCACACGAAACTGCCGTCTCCACGTCACCGCGTGCCATACAAGTTTCCCATCCATAAATGTCATATATAAAAATCGACCAAAAAAAAAAAAAAATGTCATATATAAACACCTTCCAAGCTCTGCTCATTCTCACAGATCATCCTAAAACAGAGACAGCTTTCTGATCATTTTTGTACAAATCCAGCTCAGCAAAATCGGAAAAAGGCCCCATTTCATCAGTCATCTCACACCCTGCACACGCTCTTTTCATCTTCTCTCATTTATCCTTTTGCAGCTGCAAGACTTTCTCAAAGCAAACACTACTCAGCTAGAGAGCGAGAAAAGATGCCGAGGAAGACGTCCGGGGTTTCTCGCCGCGCATGGAACCTCCTGCGCCTGGCGCTGCTCTGGGCGAGGAAAGGCGGGGCGTTCAAGTTGCAGCTCCGCCTTGTGCCCAAGTTCCTCAAGACCATCGGCCAGGCGACGCCGCGCAGCCCGATCTGGTACGGGGAGCGCGAGCTCTCCTTTGATAAGACCCCGGTTGTCCACGTGAAGATGCATCGCCCGGGGTCGATGTGTCCCTTGCCGCACATACCGTGCATAAACCCCCACGTCGATTTTGACCCAGAGTTTGACGAGGACGACCGACTGTGCTATGGGTATGAAGCCGTGAGGCAGAGCTTCCTTGAAAACGGAGGCGAAGAGGGAACTCATTTCGATGAGGGGCAGGAGGAGGATGGAAGAGTGGAATTTGAGGAAGATCGAGGGATCGACACAAGAGCTGAGGAGTACATAGCTAAATTCAATAAACAAATGAAGTTGCAAAGGCAAATTTCATACCTTCAGTACAATGAGATGAGGGGCAGGAGGAGGATGGAAGAGTGGAATTTGAGGAAGATCGAGGGATCGACACAAGAGCAGAGGAGTTCATAGCTAAATTCTATAAACAAATGAAGTTGCAAAGGCAAATTTCATACCTTCAGTACAATGAGATGCTAAACCAAAGCACGAGCTAATCCTCATTCAGGATTTATGATTTTCGCACCACATTCCATTTTTGTCAATGTATTTTTGTAAATGAGTCGTGGCACTTTGTAAATAGTGCAAAGTTCTTGAGAGTTTCATTAATTTTTTTCTACAGCTTTTGTGACTGATTTCTTTTGTAAGAGACGAGCAGAACACCTAAAATGTCATAGCATATGATGCAAATAGAGATGAGAAGAACTTTAGAACAGAAATCTTTCTGCATGAGCTAAGCAACTCTTTTGCAGGTTCGGTACATGCTCTTTGGGTTCAAGCCCCATGGCTGCAAATTTACCTCTAGCGCATGACGAAGGATCACGAAAAGCAGATCAAAATTCTGCTCGAGAATTAAAATTGCTTTGAAAAGATTTAGCAAAGCCAGAATTCCCATCCGACCCCAAAAAAAATAGAATTTCCTTAATCTTTTGACAAGTCAATCATGCACATCTTATAGGGCAAAAAGGGCCTTACATCGTTGGATTACTCATTCACTATAATACAACGATGAAAAAATACAACATATCTTAGAAGGGTACGGAATTGTTCTTAGCAATACCTCATTGACTTGGCGAGACTCGAGCTCACCGGCGTCGAGTGAGGTTGAGCTCGTTGATTTGGCAAGGTTGAGGTCTCGCCAATTTGGCGAGACTTGAGCTTGCCGGCATCAAGCGAGCTCGAGCTCATTGCTTATCTAGCGAGGCCGAGACCTCATTGACGTTTGGCAAGGCTCGAGCCTCACCGATTGGGGGAGGTTCAAGCTTGCCGGCGTCGAGCGAGCTCAATCTCGCCAATCTAGAGCTTGCCTGTGGCCAGTTGCCGGCCGTCATCGTGGTCAATGGCCAGCCTAAGAAGAAAAAGATTTAAAAATAATAATTAAAAATTATATATATATTTTTAAAATAAATATAATTAAAAATATATTTTTAAAAATTTATAAAAATTTTCCATTAAATTTGTATTGCATGAAGTATTTTAGCAATATCATTTTTTAAAAAAAAAAAAAATATCATAAGAAATAAGCTTTCTTAGGTTTAGTTAAATGTCAATATAATTTTTAAATTGATGTTATATATGAAGAGCTTAAAGTGAATTAAATGAGTGGGGCTAATTTAACATAAATTGGGTTGAATATTAATATGTTTCGGTAATGTGGGTTTGGTCGAGTATAGTCAAGTTGGGTATGGGTTATCAAATTTACATTGCATGAAAATGGGTCTAAATGGATTATATGGGTTAATATGAGTGGGACCATTTTCGACTTGACCCAAACCCAACCTAACCCACTCATTTGACAGCCTTATAAAAAATATTAAAACTCATTTATTGAACCATAACAAAGTAACAACCTCACAGATTTTTGTTTATCTTTTAGATAATTACTTACGTGCAATATAAAGTGCGGAGTAATCCAAATTAATAGTTGGGTAGTTTTAATACCTCCATCCTTGTACTTGCAATCTTATATAATATAGGAGTCACTAACCATCAATTAACAATTTTCTCGCAACCAATCCGGCCAAGTTTTGATATTTTGTTATAGCATTTTTTTATTTTATCTCATGGAATGCTCATGACTCCTTAAAGTATCAATTGCCACAAATCATTATTCATTGGCCTAATCTATGAGATTTCAACATGGAAAAAGAACATAATTACACCAAATTGATGATACGTAGATGTTATATGTAGTGTTTGCCATTTACCTTTTATTTTTAGTCAGATGGAAATCGCTGTCGAGTGAGGCCATGTGCTTTCATAATAAAATCTTGACCATGTAACTCTTACTTTTGCAATTACAAACATTGAGATTAATTTTTATTTACAGCTAAAATGTGAGAAACATAATGCACTGAATAAGAGCGTTACTAAAATATAAACTAAATAAGGAAAAATATCTGAGATAGGTATAAATTGGAAATCAAAAGATTTAGTCAAATGAACGTGATCCTTTATCTAATTTTACCCCACTCAAGAAGAAATAATATGGTAGTAAGACAATAAATGCACTATTGAAGTAAGCACCATCTTCTCTATCTTCTAGAATTCTCTCCATATTTCTTAGTCACACATCATCAAAGAAAAACCAATATAAAGCCTCCACATCACCTCTAGCCTTCTCTAGAATACTCCATCTAGTTGCTCAAAAAAATAAAAAATAGATATTTGTATTAGAAGAATGTGGAAGGCTAGAAGTTTGTTTAAACACAACTTTGGCCACCTATATAAAAGAGCAAGGGCTTCATGTTTTGGGTGTAGAGTAGAAAGGGATCGTGTGTGTTGAGTCTTTTGCTCTTACGATAATAAGAGAAAGTTAACTATAGTCAAGCTTTCGAAATTCTACATGTACAATTCCATTTTAATTTCAGAAGTAAAACCAATTATTTTGTACCACAAAATGAAAGAAGTGGTTGATGTCATGCTCGAATAGGGATTGATCTTTACGGATTGCATAGTCAAGATTAGATTTACCATGATAAAGAGAGATACTAGCTTTAGAAAAAAAATCATATTGAGGTGGTCCTTCCTAAAGATTTGGTAGAATGAATCCATCCAAACCGAACTGAAATGAATTGTTCCAGTTCTGTCTATGAACTTGATGGCATCCACCTCCAATTCACGTAAATATTCCCGTATCTCCCCAAGTTTAAAGCTAGTATCATTGCCCAATTCACGTAAATATTCCTGTATCTCCCCAAGTTTAAAGCCAGTATCATTGCCACTTGATCCTTGCTGGTCAATAGCATCTTGACAACCCACTTGGTTCTCACCACTCAAGAAATAGCCCTCACCCATCTTACCATAATGGGGGCTTGAAAGGTCGGTATCTGCGCAGCATTTTGAGAAAAGTTGTTCATGTCAATGCCAATCACGGCCATATATTGACCTATGCCCATGTTTAGATCTAAAGAAAATACACAATGTCATATAAATTGATAAGAGAATTTTTATGAGAGAATAGAAGAAGATATAGTGAACACAGATTGAAGATGTCGTGGCAAAATAATGTGTTTCTATGTGGGGGTGGTCCATTAAATGAATGCCCTAGATACCAATCGAGAAGTATTTGCTAACCGCAAACTTATTGAGCATCCCTTGGAGGTTGGGATCGAATGGATTAAGGAAGAATTATTAATAGATAAAGTGTTCATTTGCATATTATGTTGCAATTCTCAATACACTAACTCCTCTTGTAATGCATAATCAATGTTTTGAGAATTGAACATTTGCTCATATAATTCTTACAAAAAAAAAAAAAACATTTGCTCATATACTATGCAGGGGCAATCATTAACAAAATCCTATTCTCGCTCAAAAAAAAAAATCATTAACAAAATCCTATACGTCGTGTCCTTTGATTGGCAATATGTCCACTGGGACACTTTTTATTGATACTTGATAAGGAAATGTTTTTTGTTTCCGATATATTTATCACACAAAAAACACGGTGCGTTGGATATGACAAACTTTTTTATTGAGATGATTAATAAGTGTCCTGGAAACATTTATTAACAAAATCCTTAGTAATAACAACAATTTTCCCTCTGTAAATGATAAATTTACCATTAAAAAAAATACCAAAGAATGGCACTTTATGTACTTCTAGATCTTTTCAATTTTATATTGTCTATGGATTCATAATTATCGGCCGATGCTTTATGTTGACTCCACCTATTAAGGGATTTTTCATAATATGAATCCTTTACCTTTTGATTTATTACTTTACTACAGTTTAAATTAATGGGAGAATTCGGCACACGTATAATTATTTACAATCTCTGGGAAGATGATAAGGGATTCCTAGAGCTTGACTTCGATGCATATCCGTATGCGAGTATCTCTATAGACTAGTAGGTTTCACCACTCTATGTGTCATATGTGCATGTTTGTATGAGTTTCAGGATATTCCATTTAAAAAAACGCACGGATCTGTTTTATGTCAGTATTGTACTTGTTTTTATCCATAAATCGATAAGACACTAATTGGATTTGCAGCCTGTGGACCTTAATAAGGCTCTAAAGGTTATTCCACTTTACGGTGGGCGATGGACTAGTTAGAAGAGGGAAGAAGAAGAAAAGAAAGGAAATGACATTCCAAAAATTATTCCTAAGAATAAGAAGAAACTTTTTTTCTATTTCTTGTTTTTATTTCAAATATATTCCTTGACAACTTTCTGTGAAATTAAAAAAATAAAATTAACTGACATTACCAAATGGATTTATTTTTATTTTTTAAATTTCGAGGAATAAAATAATAGAAAAATTGAAACATATGAATGTTACCAAATGGAGCCTTAGATTTATTTTAAAATTCTTGATTAATTTAAAGGTGATGAGACAACTAGCAAATAGGCATAACAGCCCTTTTTTTTTTTTTTTTTTTTTTTTGGGGTTGGATTCAATTTAATATTATAATGACTTGCTGGTTGCCCACGAATTGCCATGAGATTTGGGCCATTGGGCCAAACCGGCGATTTTAGCCGAGTTCAATTTGGGTTGTCGTCTTAGAAATAAGAAGAAAATGACAACATAATACTTCCTTAAAATGAAAAGAAATTTGTGTTCATGATGACCTTAAGTAAAGTCTATAAACAAGAGTCAACTTTTCAGTTTTTTTTTTTTTTTTGGTGATTTCAACTTTTCAGTTGTTGTTCAATTGAGAATTGAAGATTTTATTTCGATCAATAAAAAAATTCCACTAAATTTTTAAATATTAGTGAATAAATTTATGGAAAAGTTGTATAGAGCGGCAGAAGATAAGAGTTTTGAAGTGTTTTAAAAGAAAAAAAAAAGGCAAAATGCATAGAGTACACAAACCAAATAAAATGTTAAGAAATCAATCCGAAATACATAAAACTATAGATTCTTGGGTTGTCAATTTTCTCCCTCTCTATGCTGTATTTTTTAAGGACTTTAACTACTACTTGTGTTATAAATAATTAATTGTTGACTTAAAAGGTCTTGGCTTATAATCACTCGGAAAAAAACGAAGCGTCCTATCAATAGGTGAAGTTTCCTGACACTGTTTAGAAGAATCCAGGCAACAGTACAGCCCATCGTTCTTACCTCTCTCTCTCTCTCTCTCTCTCTCTCTCCATAGGATCAACAACCGTTTACTTCGACAAAAGCCCTCAACCTTTGTTTAGTATTTTGTGATTTAAAATGGGGGCCAGATTGTTAATGCCCGCCATTCACGGGGTCATGATCCATGATTGGCTTCCTTGTGAATGAATTTGATGTCGCCGTGTGTTTCTAATGGAAAATGCGAGAATATAAGTTAAGATAGATTAAAAAAAAAAAAATCAAAAAGGGCAGAACTTCTTAAGGACGATCTAGAATTTCGAGAAAAATTATTCAAAAATCATAAATCTATTGTACTATCATTAATTCAATTTTGAATCTTTTAATTGTGACACGTTAGTCCTAAACTTTTTGAGAATTATTAATTTTGTCATAAATATTTTAATTGTTCAGATTTAGTCATAAATCTTTCGATAATTTAGCAATTTAGTCTTAATTCTTTTAACAATTCGCCAATTTAGTTCTCTCGCCTAATTTTGACGATAAATCGTTAGTGGTTTGGTTAGTATATACCGTCGTACATGACACGACTTGCATTGACTTAGACAATTTTCAAGAATCAAATGCAAAGTTAGTTAAAAATTAGATCAACTTAGACATTGTTATTAGATGGATATATCATGATGATAGTACAAATAAATCTCCTAGATCAAAGGATGACTATTTGGTACGTTGAGGATTTGCTTGTTGGATTCTTCTCGCATTTGGATAGGAGATAAAGATCTTTTAAAAGGAAGTTTTGCCATAATCTTGGAATTTCTTCCGTAAGATTGATTGAGAAGGAAAAAAAATATTAATTTGAGTTAATGTGAAAGATAAAGCAAGATGAAAAGAAAGTTCACTCCAATGAATTAGGTTTCGTTAGGTGAATTATAGTATAACATTTTGACTTTATCCCTTTCAATATAAAAAAAAAAAGGTTAATATCCTAAAAAACCCTAAATTGATACACATATGACAAATTTACCAAAAACTAATTTTTTGACTACAAAAAATCCCAAACTAGTAAATCTTTGACAAATTTACTCCAAACCGATACACTTATGACAAATTTACACTATGTTAATTTCCCTTGAATTTTACTATCAAATTACTAAGTTGAATAACATGTGATAGTTAATTGGATACCGATTTACCATTCTACTCTTTGTTTGTCACGGTTATACAATTTTTGTGATTTTTTTGTGGTATTAATCTAATTTAATAGAGAGTATATTTGTCACAAATGTACCAATTTAGAGTTTTTGGTGGTTAAATAAATTAGGTTGAGGTAAATTTGTCACAAGTATACCGAGTTCATATTTTTTATGGTCAGTTGGGATAAATTTGTCACAAGTGTACAAGTTTGGGGTTTTTTCTGGTCAAAAATTAGTTTTGGGTAAATTTGTCTCACATGTACCTATTTAGGATTTTTCCGGATATTAACCCAAAAAAATAAATATTCACTCTTTTTTTTTTTTTTTTTTAAAGTTCCCCAACTACCATCAGAAGTAAATATCATGACAAGATTACGAGCACATCATCAATTTGGCCAAAAAAATGGGGAAAACCAACAACAGCAAAAAAACCACAGACAAGAGTCGCTTCAAATATTTAATATTCACTTCTCCTACTAATTTTATTTGAAATGATTCATTTTTTTTTTATTGTATTCATTGCATATAACATTACAACAATCAATCATTGGAAAATGTAAAGGATTTTTTAGTAGATTGCTTAACGAGAGCCTTGATAACAAACGTCAACACATTGCTTTTAAAAAAATGCTTTTGCGGCACTTTGAATAGCTGTTAATTGTGACAAACAAAAAAAGAAAAGAAAAAAAATAGCTGTGAATTAAGGGGTTAAGAGCTTTTATAATCAACATTTCATCCATTCAATTATATGACTTAAACTCAAAGTAATTTGAGAGCACACCCACAACCCTTTTTAAGAGTCGTATTCGATACATGTGAGTGATGGGACCATACCCATCCACTTATTGAGGGAAAATTGTCCAATTACGATGCCCAATATGATTTTAAATTTTAAATTACGTTATTTTAGCTCTAAACCTTTAAATTACACTAATTTATTCATAAACATTTAGATGATTTTTCAATTCAATTTTAAATTTTTTTAATAATTTGCCAATATAGTCTTTGAGTGATGTTCGGCCAAAATTACCTGAAATGACTATATTGACGACTCGTTTAAAGGTTTATGACTACATTGACAAATAGTCAAAATCTTTATAACTAAATTAGTACGATTGAAAGGTTTAGGATCTAATTAGTTGCCATACAATAAGTTCAAAAGTATATTTGCCATACAATAGTTTATGATTTTTAGACAATTATCGTCACTTGTCGAGATGAATCGGACTAGCCAAATTTCGAGATGCCCATCAATGAGAACGGGGAGAAATAGAGTACAAAGCATCTCAAAATAACAATGATGCAGCTATACCGCGTCCAACCGCGTTGCGTCCCCAGATCCCGCCGCCCACTATTCACATCCACACACGAAACTGCCGTCTCCACGTCACCGCGTGCCATACAAGTTTCCCATCCATAAATGTCATATATAAACACCTTCCAAGCTCTGCTCATTCTCACAGATCATCCTAAAACAGAGACAGCTTTCTGATCATTTTTGTACAAATCCAGCTCAGCAAAATCGGAAAAAGGCCCCATTTCATCAGTCATCTCACACCCTGCACACGCTCTTTTCATCTTCTCTCATTTATCCTTTTGCAGCTGCAAGACTTTCTCAAAGCAAACACTACTCAGCTAGAGAGCGAGAAAAGATGCCGAGGAAGACGTCCGGGGTTTCTCGCCGCGCATGGAACCTCCTGCGCCTGGCGCTGCTCTGGGCGAGGAAAGGCGGGGCGTTCAAGTTGCAGCTCCGCCTTGTGCCCAAGTTCCTCAAGACCATCGGCCAGGCGACGCCGCGCAGCCCGATCTGGTACGGGGAGCGCGAGCTCTCCTTTGATAAGACCCCGGTTGTCCACGTGAAGATGCATCGCCCGGGGTCGATGTGTCCCTTGCCGCACATACCGTGCATAAACCCCCACGTCGATTTTGACCCAGAGTTTGACGAGGACGACCGACTGTGCTATGGGTATGAAGCCGTGAGGCAGAGCTTCCTTGAAAGCGGAGGCGAAGAGGGAACTCATTTCGATGAGGGGCAGGAGGAGGATGGAAGAGTGGAATTTGAGGAAGATCGAGGGATCGACACAAGAGCTGAGGAGTACATAGCTAAATTCAATAAACAAATGAAGTTGCAAAGGCAAATTTCATACCTTCAGTACAATGAGATGAGGGGCAGGAGGAGGATGGAAGAGTGGAATTTGAGGAAGATCGAGGGATCGACACAAGAGCAGAGGAGTTCATAGCTAAATTCTATAAACAAATGAAGTTGCAAAGGCAAATTTCATACCTTCAGTACAATGAGATGCTAAACCAAAGCACGAGCTAATCCTCATTCAGGATTTATGATTTTCGCACCACATTCCATTTTTGTCAATGTATTTTTGTAAATGAGTCGTGGCACTTTGTAAATAGTGCAAAGTTCTTGAGAGTTTCATTAATTTTTTTTTCTACAGCTTTTGTGACTGATTTCTTTTGTAAGAGACGAGCAGAACACCTAAAATGTCATAGCATATGATGCAAATAGAGATGAGAAGAACTTTAGAACAGAAATCTTTCTGCATGAGCTAAGCAACTCTTTTGCAGGTTCGGTACATGCTCTTTGGGTTCAAGCCCCAAGGCTGCAAATTTACCTCTAGCGCATGACGAAGGATCACGAAAAGCAGATCAAAATTCTGCTCGAGAATTAAAATTGCTTTGAAAAGATTTAGCAAAGCCAGAATTCCCATCCGACCCCAAAAAAAATAGAATTTCCTTAATCTTTTGACAAGTCAATCATGCACATCTTATAGGGCAAAAAAGGGCCTTACATCGTTGGATTACTCATTCACTATAATACAACGATGAAAAAATACAACATATCTTAGAAGGGTACGGAATTGTTCTTAGCAATACCTCACTGACTTGGCGAGACTCGAGCTCACCGGCGTCGAGTGAGGTTGAGCTCGTTGATTTGGCAAGGTCGAGGTCTCGCCAATTTGGCGAGACTTGAGCTTGCCGGCATCAAGCAAGCTCGAGCTCATTGCTTATCTAGCGAGGCCGAGACCTCATTGACGTTTGGCAAGGCTCGAGCCTCACCAATTTGGGGAGGTTCAAGCTTGCCGGCATCGGGCGAGCTCAATCTCGCCAATCTTAAGCTTGCCTGTGGCCACTTGCCGGCCATCATCATGGTTGATGGCCAGCCTAAGAAAAAAGAAAAAAATAAAAAAATAAAAAAATAAAAAATATATATTTTAAAAATAATATAATTAAAAATTTTATTTTTAAAAAATAATTAAAATTATATTTTAAAAAATTATAAAAATTGTCCATTAAATTTGTATTGCATGAAGTATTTTAGCAATATCATTTTTTTTTTTTAAATATCATAAGAAATAAGCTTTCTTAGGTTTAGTTAAATGTCAATATAATTTTTAAATTGATGTTATATATGAAGAGCTTAAAGTGAATTAAATGAGTGGGGCTAATTTAACATAAATTGGGTTGAATATTAATATGTTTCGGTAATGTGGGTTCAGTTGAGTTTAGTCAAGTTGGGTATGGGTTATCAAATTTACATTGCATGAAAATGGGTCTAAACAGATTATATGGGTTAATATGGGTCGGACCATTTTCGACTTGACCCAAACCCCACCTAATCCACTCATTTGACAGCCTTATAAAAAATATTAAAACTCATTTATTGAACCATAACAAAGTAACAACCTCATAGATTTTTGTTTATCTTTTAGATAATTACTTACGTGCAATATAAAGTGCGGACTAATCCAATTTAATAGTTGGGTAGTTTTAATACCTCCATCCTTGTACTTGCAATCTTATATAATATAGGAGTCACTAACCATCAATTAACAATTTTCTCGCAACCAATCCGGTCAAGTTTTGATATTTTGTTATAGCATTTTTTATTTTATCTCATGGAATGCTCATGACTCCTTAAAGTATCAATTGGGACATATCATGGAAAAAGAACATAATTACATCAAATCGATGATACGTAGATGTTATATGTAGTGTTTTTGCCATTTACCTTTAATTTTTAGTCGGATGGAAATCGCTTTCGAGTGAGGCCATGTGCTTTCATAATAAAATCTTGACCATGTAACTCTTACTTTTGCAATTGCAAACATTGAGATTAATTTTTATTTACAGCTAAAATGTGAGAAACATAATGCACTGAATAAGAGCGTTACTAAAATATAAACTAAATAAGGAAAAATATCTGAGATAGGTATAAATTGGAAATTAAAAGATTTAGTCAAATTGACGTGATCCTTTATCTAATTTTACCCCACTCAAGAAGAAATAATATGGTAGTAAGACAATAAATGCACTATTGAAGTAAGCACCATCTTCTCTATCTTCTAGAATTCTCTCCATATTTCTTAGTCACACATCATCAAAGAAAAACCAATATAAAGCCTCCACATCACCTCTAGCCTTCTCTAGAATACTCCATCTAGTTGTTCAAAAAAAATGATATTTGTATTAGAAGAATGTGGAAGGCTAGAAGGTTTGTTTAAACACAACTCTGGCCACCTATATAAAAGAGCAAGGGCTTCATGTTTTGGGTAGAGTGGAAAGGGCTCGTGTGTGTTGAGTCTTTTGCTCTTACGATAATAAGAGAAAGTTAACTATAGTCAAGCTTTCGAAATTCTACATGTACAATTCCATTTTAATTTCAGAAGTAAAACCAACTATTTTGTACCACAAAATGAAAGAAGTGGTTGATGTCATGCTTGAATAGGGATTGATCTTTACGGATTGCAGAGTCAAGATTAGATTTACCATGATAAAGAGAGATACTAGCTTGAGAAAAAAAATCATATTGAGTGGTCCTTCCTAAAGATTTGGTAGAATGAACCCATCCAAACCGAAGTGAAATGAACTGTTCCAGTTCTATCTATGAACTTGATGGCATCCACCTCCAATTCACATAAATATTCCTGTATCTCCCCAAGTTTAAAGCCAGTATCATTGCCACTTGATCCTTGCTGGTCAATAGCATCTTGACAACCCACTTGGTTGTCACCACTCAAGAAATAGCCCTCACCCATCTTACCATAATGGGGGCTTGAAAGGTCGGTATCTGCGCAGCATTTTGAGAAAAGTTATTCATGTCAACACCAATCACGGCCATATATTGACCTATGCCCATGTTTAGATCTAAAGAAAATATACAATGTCATATAAATTGATAAGAGAATTTTTATGGGAGAATAGAAGAAGATATAGTGAACACAGATTGAAGATGTCGTGGCAAAATAGTGTGTTTCTATGTGAGGGTGGTCCATTAAATGAATGCCCCAGATACCAATCTAGAAGTATTTGCTAACCGCAAACTTATTGAGCATCCCTTTGAGGTTGGGATCGAATTGATTAAGGAAGAATTATTAATAGATAAAGTGTTCATTTGCATATTATGTTGCAATTCACAATACACTAACTCCTCTTGTAATGCATAATCAATGTTTTGAGAATTGAACATTTGCTCATATATTATGCAGGGGCAATCATTAACAAAATCCTATACGTAGTGTCTTTTGATTGGTAGTATGTCCACTGGGACACTTTTTATTGATACTTGATAAGGAAATGTTTTTTGTTTCCGATATATTTATCACACAAAAAACACAGTGCATTAGATATGACAAACTTTTTTTATTGAGATGATTAATAAGTGTCTTGGAAACATTTATTAACAAAATCCTTAGTAATAACAACAATTTTTCCTCTTTAAACGATAAATTTACCATTAAAAAAATACCAAAGAATGGCACTTTATGTACTTCTAGATCTTTTCAATTTTACATTGTCTACGGATTTATAATTATCGGCCGATGCTTTATGTTGGCTCCACCTATTAAGGGATTTTTCATAATATGAATCCTCTACCTTTTGATTTATTACTTTACTACAGTTTAAATTAATGGGAGAATTTGGCACACGTATAATTATTTACAATCTTTGGGAAGATGATCAGGGATTCCTAGAGCTTGACTTCAATGCATATCCGTATGCGAGTATCTCTATAGACTAGTAGGTTTCATCACTCTGTGTGTCAGATGTGCATGTTTGTATGAGTTTCAGGATATTTCATTTAAAAAAACAGATCCGTTTTACGTCCGTATCGTACTTGTTTTTATCCATAAATCGGTAAGACACTAATTGGATTTGCAGCTTGTGGACCTTAATAAGGCTCTAAAGGTTATTCCACTTTACGGTGGGTGATGGACTAGTTAGAAGAGGGAAGAAGAAGAAAAGAAAGGAAATGACATATTCCAAAAATTATTCCTAAGAATGAGAAGTAACTTTTTTTTCTATTTCTTGTTTTTATTTCAAATATATTCCTTGACAACTTTCTATGAAATTAAAAAAATTAACTGACATTACCAAATGGATTTCTTTTTTTTTTTTTTAAATTTCGAGGAATAAAAGAATAGAAAAATAGAAACATATGAATGTTACCAAATGGAGCCTTAGATTTATTTTAAAATTCTTGATTAATTTAAAGGTGATGAGACAACTAGCAAATGGGCATCACAACCCTTTTCTTAATTTTTTTTTTTTTTTTTTTGGCTTGGATTCAATTTAATATTATAATGACTTGCTGGTTGCCCACGAATTGCCATGAGATTTGGGCCATTGGGCCAAACCGGCGATTTTAGCTGAGTTCAATTTGCGTTGTCGTCTTAGAAATAAGAAGAAAATGACAACATAATACTTCCTTAAAATGAAAAGAAATTTGTGTTCATGATGACCTTAAGTAAAGTCTATAAACAAGAGTCAACTTTTCAGTTTTCTTTTTTTGGTGAATTTCAACTTTTCAGTTGTTGTTCAATTGAGAATTGAAGAATCAATAAAAAAAAATCCACTAAATTTTTAAATATTATTGAATAAATTTATGGAAAAGTTGTATAGAGCAGCAGAAGATAAGAGTTTTGAAGTGTTTTACATGAAAAAAAAAAAGGCAAAATGCATGGACTACACAAACCAAATAAAATGTTAAGAAATCAATCCGAAATACATAAAACTATAGATTCTTGGGTTGTCAATTTTCTCCCTCTCTATGCTGTATTTTTTAAGGACTTTAACTACTACTTGTGTTATAAATAATTAATTGTTGACTTAAAAGGTCTTGGCTTATAATCACTCGGAAAAAAAAACGAAGCGTCCTATCAATAGGTGAATTTTCCTGACACTGTTTAGAAGAATCCAGGCAACAGTACAGCCCATCATTCTTACCTCTCTCTCTCTCTCTCTCTCTCTCTCTCTCTTTCCATAGGATCAGCAACCGTTTACTTGGACAAAAGCCCTCAACCTTTGTTTAGTATTTTGTAATTTAAAATGGGGGCCAGATTGTTAATGCCCACCATTCACGGGGTCATGATCCATGATTGGCTTCCTTGTGAATGAATTTGATGTCGCCGTGTGTTTCTAATGGAAAATGCGAGAATAAAAGTTAAGATAGATTTTTAAAAAAAAAATCAAAAAGGGCAAAACTTCTTAAGGACGACCTGAAATTTCGAGAAAAATTATTCAAAAAATCATAAATCTATTGTACTGTCATTAATTCAATTCTGAATTTTTTAATTGTGACACGTTAGTCCTAAACTTTTTGAGAATTATTAATTTTGTCATAAATATTTTAATTGTTTAGATTTAGTCATAAATCTTTCGATAATTTAGCAATTTAGTCTTAATTCTTTTAACAATTTGCCAATTTAGTTCTCTTGCCCAATTTTGACAATAAATCGTTAGTATATACCGTCGTACATGACATGACTTGCATTGACTTAGACAATTTTCAAGAATCAAATGCAAAGTTAGTTAAAAATTAGATCAACTTAGACATTGTTATTAGAAGGATATATCATAATGATAGTACAAATAAATCTCCTAGATCAAAGGATGACTATTTGGTACGTTGAGGATTTGCTTGTTGGATTCTTCTTGCATTTGGATAGGAGATAAAGAGCTTTTAAAAGGAAGTTTTGCCATAATCTTGGAATTTCTTCCGTAAGATCAATTGAGAAGGAAAAAAATATTAATTTGAGTGAATGTGAAAGATAAAGCAAGATGAAAAAAAGTTCACTCCAATGAATTAGGTTTTGTTAGGTGAATTATAGTATAACATTTTGACTTTATCCCTTTCAATAAAAAAAAAAAAAAAAAGGGTTAATATCCTAAAAACCCTAAACCGATACACATATGACAAATTTACCAAAAACTAATTTTTTGACTACAAAAAACCCCAAACTAATAAATCTTTGACAAATTTACTCGAAACCAATACACTTATGACAAATTTACACTATGTTAATTTCTCTTGAATTTTACTATCAAATTACTAAGTTGAATAACATGTGACAGATTAATTGGATATCGATTCACAATTCTACTCTTCGTTTGTTACGGTTATACAATTTTGTGAATTTTTTTGTGGTATTAATCCAATTTAATGGAGGGTATATTTGTCACAAATGTACCAATTTAGGGTTTTTGGTGGTTAAATAAATTAGGTTGAGGTAAATTTGTCACAAGTATACCGGTTTGGGGTTTTTCATGATCAAAAATTAGTTTTGGGTAAATTTGTCTCACATGTACCTATTTAGGATTTTCTAGGATATTAACCAAAAAAATAAATATTCCCTCCTTTTTTTTTTTTTTTTAAGTTCCCCAACTACCATCAAAAGATTACGAGCACATCATCAATTTGGCCAAAAAAATGGGGAAAACCAACAACAGCAAAAAAAACCACAGACAAGAGTCGCTTCAAATATAGAATATTCACTTCTCCTACTAATTTTTTTTGAAATGATTCTTTTTTTTTAATTATATTCATTGTATATAACATTACGACAATCAATCATTGGAAAATGTAAAGGATTTTTTAGTAGATTGCTTAACGAGAGCCTTGATAACAAACGTCAACACATTGCTTTAAAAAAAATGCTTTTGCGGCACTTTGAATAGCTGTTAATTATGACAAAAAGAAAAAAGAAAGAAAGAAATAGCTGTGAATTAAGGGGTTAAGAGCTTTTATAATCAACATTTCATCCATTCAATTATATGACTTCAATTCAAAGTAATTTGAGAGCACACCCACAGCCCTTTTTAAGAGTCGTATCCGATACATGTGAGTGATGGGACCATACCCATACACTTATTGAGGGAAAATTGTCCAATTACGATGCCCAAAATGATTTTAAATTTTAAATTACGTCACTTTAGCTCTAAACCTTTGAATTACACTAATTTATTCATAAACATTTAGATGATTTTTCAATTCAATTTAATTTTTTTTTAATAATTTGCCAATATAGTCTTTGAGTGATGTTCGGCCAAAATTACCCGAAATGACTATATCGACGACTACATTGACAAATAGTCAAAATCTTTATAATTAAATTAGCACAATTGAAAGGTTTAGGATTTAATTAGTTGCCGTACAATAAGTTCAAAATTATATTTGACATAGTCGAAATTTTTTAGACTTAAATTAGCTATTGTACAATAAGTTTATGATTTTTTGGACAATTATCCTTACTAATCGGGATTACCAAATTTCAATATGCCCATCAATGGGAACGGGGAGAAATAAAGTAATAAGCATCTGAAAACAACAATGATGCAGCTACACCGCGTCCAACCGCGTTGTGTCCCCAGATCCCGCCGCCCACTATTCACATCCCCACACGAAACTGCTGTCTCCACAACACCGCGTGCCATACAAAATTCCCATCCATATATAAACACCTTCCAAGCTCTGCTCATTCTCACAGATCATCCTAAAACATAGACAGCTTTCTGATCATTTTTGTACACATCCAGCTCAGCAAAATCAGAAAAAAGGCCCCATACAAAGCTAACCCCCATTTCATCAGTCATCTCACACCCTGCACACGCTCTTTTCATCTTCTCTCATTTATCCTTTGCAGCTGCAAGACTTTCTCAAAGCAAACACTACTCAGCTAGAGAGCGAGAAAAGATGCCGAGGAAGACGTCCGGGGTTTCTCGCCGCGCATGGAACCTCCTGCGCCTGGCGCTGCTCTGGGCGAGGAAAGGCGGGGCGTTCAAGTTGCAGCTCCGCCTTGTGCCCAAGTTCCTCAAGACCATCGGCCAGGCGACGCCGCGCAGCCCGATCTGGTACGGGGAGCGCGAGCTCTCCTTTGATAAGACCCCGGTTGTCCACGTGAAGATGCATCGCCCGGGGTCGATGTGTCCCTTGCCGCACATACCGTGCATAAACCCCCACGTCGATTTTGACCCAGAGTTTGACGAGGACGACCGACTGTGCTATGGGTATGAAGCCGTGAGGCAGAGCTTCCTTGAAAACGGAGGCGAAGAGGGAACTCATTTCGATGAGGGGCAGGAGGAGGATGGAAGAGTGGAATTTGAGGAAGATCGAGGGATCGACACAAGAGCTGAGGAGTACATAGCTAAATTCAATAAACAAATGAAGTTGCAAAGGCAAATTTCATACCTTCAGTACAATGAGATGAGGGGCAGGAGGAGGATGGAAGAGTGGAATTTGAGGAAGATCGAGGGATCGACACAAGAGCAGAGGAGTTCATAGCTAAATTCTATAAACAAATGAAGTTGCAAAGGCAAATTTCATACCTTGGAATTTGGATAGGAGATCAAGATCTTTTAAAAGGAAGTTTTGCCATTATCTTGGAATTTCATCCATAAGATCGATTGAGAAGGAAAAAAAATATTAATTTAAGTGAATGTGAAAGATAAAGCAAGATGAGGAAAAATGTTCACTCCACCGGATTAGGTTTCATTAGGTGAATTATAGTATAACATTTGGACTTTATCCCTTTCAATATAAAATATAAAAATGTTCACTCTTTTTTTTTTTCTTTTTTAAGTTCCCCAACTACCAGCAGAAGTAAATATCATGACGACATTTGGCCAAAAAATAGGGAAAACCAACAACAGCAGAAAAACCGCGGGCAAGAGTAGCTTCAAATATATAATATTCACTTCTCCTGCTGATTTTATTTGAAATGATTCATTTTTTTTTAAAATTATAATCGTTGCCTATACATTACAACAATCAATCAATCATTGGAAAATGTAAAGGATTTTTTTGTAGATTGCTTAATAAGAGCCTTGATAACAAACGTCAACACATTGCTTTTAAAAAAAAAAAATGCTTTTGCGGCACTTTGAATAGCTGTTAATTATTAAAAAAAATAAAATAAAATAACAAATAGCTGTGAATTAAGGGGTTAAGCGCTTTTATAATCAACATTTCATCCATTCAATTATATGACTTCAACTCAAAGTAATTTGAGAGCCCACCTATAGCCCTTTTTAAGAGTCGTGTCCGATACACATGAGTGGTGGGACCATTCCCATACACTTATTGAGGGAAAATTGTCCAATTACGATGGCCAATTTAATTTTAAATTTTAAATTATGTTAATTTAATTATAAACCTTTTAATTACGCTAATTTATTCATAAACGTATTGACGATTTGTCAATTCAATTTTAAACATTTTATTAATTTGTCAATCTAGTATTTGAGTTATATCCGGCAAAAATTACCCGAAAGGACTATGTTGGCGACTCGTTTTAAAAATTTAGGACTAAATTGGTAAATAGTTAAAAAGTTTATAACTAAATTAGCATGATTGAAAGGTTTATGACCAAATTGATTATTGTACAATAGGTTCAATATTATATCTAACATAATCGAAATTTTTTAGACTTAAATTAGCTACTGTACAATAAATTTATAATTTTTTGGACAATTATCCTCACTTATCAAGATTAATCGGACTCACCAAATTTCGAGATGCCCATCAATGAGAATGGGGAGAAATAAAGTAATAAGCATCTGAAAACAAACAATGATGCAGCTATACCGCGTCCGACCGCGTTGCGTCCCCAGATACCGCCGCGCACTATTCACATCGCGACACGAAACTGCTGTCTCCACAACACCGCGTGCCATACAAAATTCCCATCCATATATAAACACTTTCCAAGCTCTGCTCATCCTCACAGATCATCCTAAAACATAGACAGCTTTCTGATCATTTTTGTACACATCCAGCTCAGCAAAATCTGAAAAAGGCCCCATACAAAGCTAACCCCCATTTCATCAGTCATCTCACACCCTGCACACGCTCTTTTCATCTTCTCTCATTTATCCTTTTGCAGCTGCAAGACTTTCTCAAAGCAAACACTACTCAGCTAGAGAGTGAGAAAAGATGCCGAGGAAGACGTCCGGGGTTTCTCGCCGCGCGTGGAACCTCCTGCGCCTGGCGCTGCTCTGGGCGAGGAAAGGCGGGGCGTTCAAGTTGCAGCTCCGCCTTGTGCCCAAGTTCCTCAAGACCATCGGCCAGGCGACGCCGCGCAGCCAGATCTGGTACAGGGAGCGCGAGCTCTCCTTTGATAAGACCCCGGTTGTCCACGTGAAGATGCATCGCCCGGGGTCGATGCGGTTTCCCTTGCCGCACATTCCGTGCATAAACCCCCACGTCGATTTTGACCCGGAGTTTGACGAGGACGACCGACTGTGCTATGGGTATGAAGCCGTGAGGCAGAGCTTCCTTGAAAACGGAGGCGAAGAGGGAACTCATTTCGATGAGGAGCAGGAGGAGGATGGAAGAGTGGTAATTGAGGAAGATCGAGGGATCGACACAAGAGCAGAGGAGTTCATAGCTAAATTCTATGAACAAACGAAGTTGCAAAGGCAAATTTCATACCTTCAGTACAATGAGATGCTAAACCAAAGCGCGAGCTAATCCTCATTCAGCATTTATGATTTTCGCACCACATTCCATTTTTGTCGATGTATTTTTGTAAAAGAGTCGCGGCACTTTGTAAATAGTGCAAAGTTCTTGAGAGTTTCATTAATTTGTTTTCCACAGCTTTGGTGACTGATTTCTTTGGTAAGAGACAACCAGACCACCTAAAATGTCATAGCATATGATGCAAATAGAGATGAGAAGAACTTCGGAACAAAAATCATTCTGCATCAGCTAAGCAACTCTTTTGCAGGTTCGGTACATGCTCTTTGGGTTCAAGCCCCAAGGCTGCAAATTTACCTCTAGCGCATGACGAAGGATCACGAAAAGCAGATCAAAATTCTGCTTGAGAATTAAAATTGCTCTGAAAAGATTTAGCAAAGCCAGAATTCCCATCCGACCCCAAAAAAACTAGAATTTCCTTAATCTTTTGACAAGTCAATCATGCACATCTTATAGGGAAAAAAAGGGCCTTACATCGTTGGATTACTCATTCACTATAATACAACGATGAAAAATACAACATATCTTAGAAGGGTACGGAATTGTTCTTAGCAATACCTCACCGACTTGGCGAGACTCGAGCTCACCGGCGTCGAGTGAGGTTGAGCTCGTTGATTTGGCAGGTCGAGGTCTCGCCAATTTGGCGAGACTTGAGCTTGCCGGCATCAAGCGAGCTCGAGCTCATTGCTTATCTAGCGAGGCCGAGACCTCATTGACGTTTGGCAAGGCTCGAGCCTCACCGATTGGGGGAGGTTCAAGCTTGCCGGCGTCGGGCGAGCTCAATCTCGCCAATCTTGAGCTTGCCTGTGGCCAGTTGCCGGCCGTCATCGTGGTCGATGGCCAGCCTAAGAAGAAAAATATTTAAAAATAATAATAAAAATTATATATTTTTTAAAATAAATATAATTAAAAATATATTTTTAAAAATTTATAAAAATTGTCCATTAAATTTGTATTGCATGAAGTATTTTAGCAATATCATTTTTTTTCAAAAAAATATCATAAGAAATAAGCTTTCTTAGGTTTAGTTAAATGTCAATATAATTTTTAAATTGATGTTATATATGAAGAGCTTAAAGTGAATTAAATGAGTGGGGCTAATTTAACATAAATTGAGTTGAATATTAATATGTTTCGGTAATATGGGTTTGGTCGGGTATAGTCAAGTCAAGTATGGGTCTTCAAATTTACATTGCATGAAAATGAGTCTAAACGGATTAAATGGGTCAATATGGATCGGACCATTTTCGACTTGACCCAAACCCAACTTGACCCACTCATTTGACAGCCTTATAAAAAATATCAAAACTCATTTATTGATATACGAGTGTAATATAAAGTGAGGACTAATCCAATTTAATAGTTGGTAGTTTTAATACCTCCATCCTTGTACTTGCAATCTGATATGATATATGAGTGTATCCATCAATTAACAATTTTCTTGCAACCAATCCGGCCAAGTTTTAATTTTTTGTTATAGCATTTTTTATTTTAACTCATGGAATGCTCATGACTCCTTAAAGTATCAATTGCAAAATATCGTTATTCATTGGCCTAATCTATGAGATTTTAACATGGAAAAAGAACATAATTACACCAAATCGATGATACGTAGATGTTATATGTAGTGTTTGCCATTTACCTTTAATTTTTAGTCGGATGAAATCTCTTTGGAGTGAGGCCATGTGCTTTCATAATAAAATCTTGACCATGTAACTCTTACTTTCAATTGCAAACATTGAGATTAAATTTTATTTACAGCTAAAATGTGAGAAACATAATGCACTGAATAAGAGCGTTACTAAAATATAAACTAAATTAGGAAAAATATCTGAGATAGGTATAAATTGGAAATCAAAAGATTTAGTCAAATTGACGTGATTCTTTATCTAATTTTACCCTACTCAAGAAGAAATAATATTGATAGTAAGACAATAAATGCACTGTTGAAGAAAGCACCATCTTCTCTGTCTTCTAGAATTCTCTCCATATTTCTTAGTTGCACGTCATCAAAGAAAAACCAATATAAAGCCTCCATATCACCTCTAGCCTTCTCTAGAATACTCCATCTAGTTGTCAAAAAAATAATAGATATTTGTATTAGAAGAATGTGGAAGGCTAGAAAGTTTGTTTAAACACCAACTTTGGCCACCTATATAAAAGAGCAAGGGCTTCATGTTTGGGGTGTAGAGTAGAAAGGGCTCCATCATGGGTGTGTGTTGAGTCTTTTGCTCTTACGATAATAAGAGAGTTTATTATAGTCAAGCTTTCGAAATTCTACATGTACAATTCCATTTTAATTTCAGAAGTAAAACCAACTATTTTGTTACCATAGAATGAAAGAAGTGGTCAATGTCATGCTCGAATAGGGACTAATCTTCATGGATTGCAGAGTCAAGATTAGATTTACCATGATAAAGAGAGATACTATTAAAGGACATGAAGTCAGGAAGTATGTTGAGTCAACAAAAGCAACAACAAATGCTACTGATTCAATCATAATTAAAGACAATAAGTTTAGTTCTGTTGATATGAACAAAGACAAGCAGAATAAAGTCAGCACATGCTCATTGAAGAATCAATATTCTGTGAATCCTGACTACAATGTTATAGAAGTTGTGAATCCCGACTACAATGATCGGTCAAAGATCGCTTGTATCATCTTGGATCAGTGGAGCCGTTTCAGAAAATATACTGAGTCTGATAATTGGCTTGGATACTGCATATGAGGTATGGCAAACTTTACTCAATCGATTCACGCAAAAATCTGTAGCTAGAGAGTTCGAGTTGAGAGGAAAGCTGCAAGCGTGTCAAAAGCGAGATCGAGTACTATCAGTTTATCTCAGGGAATATAAATCAATCTGTGATCAACTCAATGCAATAGGAAAGCCCATAGATGAGATAACAAAGCTGTTTGGGGTTCTAGAGGGATTAGGATCTGAATATGAGAACTTTAAAACCACAATATACCGCTTGAAACCTCAACCAGAGTATGACGAAGTAATATCACAGCTAGAAAGGTTTGAAGCAAGACTACAAAATTACTCATCAAGTCAATACAACCCTAATCTAGCATATTATGGTCAAAGAAAAATTGAAGTTCAGCAAAAGGAAGAACTTGACAGAGAAACTATTTAGCAAAACTCTGGCTTTGGAGGTTCAAGGGTTAATAGTCATGGAGGACGTAGTTATGGAAGAGGACGATCTCTCAGTAATAGAGGTCGTGGTTATAGATATCTTGGAAGAGATTTGAGTTACAGATCAAATAACTTCAACTATGCAATGAGGGTCGTAGATTTAAGCGTTCAATAATATCCCCGGCTCTGTTTTAATCAAGGATTTCATCCTTATGCTAGCTCTTCACAAAGATATCAAGAAACCGGATCATATCCCTCTTCAAATCTAACCTTTTCCAAAGATCGCAGGTGAGAAATCAACGACAATATTAGATTTGAGTGTCAAATTTGTAAACGCCTGACATGATGCACTTCACTGGTATCGCTTTTGAGGAAATTCCAACAGCATTAGCAGCAATGCACCTCGAAGACTCAAAAAGAAATGAATGGTATCCAGACACTGGTGTAACTGCTCACATCACTGCAAACTCCGGTATTCTTCATAACCCTTCTAGATACAATGGCACTGATATAGTTATGATTGGGAATGGTTCATGTCTACCTATTACCTATACTGGTAATGCATTGTTACATACTTAAGTGGATTCATTACCTCTGAATGATGTATTAATTGTTCCTGATATAAAGAAGAATCTTCTATCAGTATCAAAACTAACAGATGACTATCCATGTTCATTTGTTTTTGCAAACCGGTGTATATGTAAAGGACAATTACACCAACACAACTCGTCGCTCAGAGGAAAGTTAAAAGATTGTATCCAGCAGATCCTCAAATCACAGAGGCATTCTTAACTCAGAGACACAAAACAGTAGGAGAGGATATATGGCATCAGCATTTAGCACATACCAACCTGAAAACGCTAAAGTACCTACAGAATCAACAACTGATTCACTGCAATACCAGAGTACAGACTATGTGTAGAAGCTGTCAAGTTGCTAAGAATATTGCTCTGCCCTTTTCATTATCAGAGTCTGTAGCATCTATACCTTTATAAAAGGTTCTTTGTGATATCTGGGGTCCTTCACTAGTTAGTTCCTTTCAAAACTTCTAAGTATTACGTCATCTTTGTAGACAATTTCTCTCGGTTTAGTTGGATCTATCCAATGAGATTGAAATCATATTTCTATGACATCTTTGTTATGTTCCCGAAACAAGTAGAAAATTAATTTGATTGCAAAATCAAGATTTTTCAATGTGATGGTGGAGGAGGATTCATCAGCCACAAGTTTCAGACTCATTTACAGAGTTATGGCATTAAACAATATGTATCCTGTCCCTATACACTAGAACATAATGGTGTCTCTAAAAGAAAACATCGCCATGTTGTTGAACTAGGTCTTGCCATGCTCTATCATGCTAGAATCCCTTTGAAATACTGGGTTGATGCATTCATGACAGCTAACTATATTATCAATATACTTCCTACATCAAAGTTACAAATGCGATCACCCTATAGTAAATTGTATCAGCAAGAACCAAGCTATGATCATCTCAGAGTCTTTGGCTGTGCATGTTATCCTTGTCTCAAACCATATGCACAGCACAAATTTGATCCACGATCACTCACATGTGTGTTTATTGGATAGAGTGAACGTCATAAGGGATATAGATGTCTTATTCCTACCACTGGTCGTATATACATTAGTTGACATGTCATGTTTGACGAAAACTTCTTCCCATTTACTAAGACATGTGTAATGTAGTACACACCATTTACAACACCGTATCAACTATGGACAGAGGAGGTTAAACTTGGACTCAATGAGTGAAGGTCCGGTGTCTCCTTCTTCACGGATATATGCGGGACATTTGCAAGATAATGGAATCATGACCACAGATAATTGCCATTCTCTTCAGTCAGCCACAATGCCATGTACTTCCTTTCCATCACATCTGCAAACTGTGGCACAAGACAATCCTGCTTCCATAGCAACAACACAAGATGAAACCTCTACTAATCAAGCTCATTCATCTTCACAAGATCAGCAAGACTCGCTTTTTGAAGCCGCAACATCCAATGAAATAAGTGTTGACCAAGCTCATTCAAACTATCACTCGACTCACAAGGTACTTCAACTCATCCCATGCATTTCGATCAAAATCTGGTATTATAAAGATAAATCCCAGATATGCATGTCTTGCTGAATATAAAGTACCTCCCGAACCAAAATCGTTAAAGTAGCTATAGCAGATAAAGGATGGTATACGGCTATGAAGGAAGAAATGGATGCTCGTATCAAAATCGACTTGGATATTAGTTCCTCGAACTAATCAAATGAATGTGATAGGGTGCAAATGGGTGTTTAAAACAAAACTTGCACCTGATGGAAGTCTTGATAGGTTGAAGGCTCGGTTAGTGGCTAAAGGGTTTCATCAAGAGGAAGGCATTGATTTTACAGAAACCTTCAGCCCAATTGTCAAACATGCTACAATTCGGATAGTGCTTTCTGTAGCAATGATGAAACAATGGCCAATTCATCAACTTGATGTTAAAAATGCATTTTTACATGGCACATTGAATGAAACAGTCTATATGGAGCAGCCTCCTCGGCTTCATACGAGCCACGTACACCTCACCATGTGTGCCTTCTCAAGAAATCTCTCTATGGCCTTCAACAAGCACCTTATGCCTGGTTTGATAAATTCAGTAATTTCCTACTTGAAATTGGATTTTTCTGTAGTATGACTGATCCATCACTGTTTATACTTCATGCTGGATCAGACACAATACTTCTATTACTCTATGTTGATGATATTGTCTTAACTGGTAGCTCAGACCAGTTACTTTCTAAACTGATTCATTCTCTCAGCCTTCAATTTCATATGAAAGATCTTGGCTGCCTTCACTATTTTCTTGGCATTGAAGCTAAGCGTACTTCTACTGATTTGTTTCTCTGTCAAACCAAATATGCTCTTGATCTTCTTACTCGAGCTCACATGGTTGATTGTAAACCAATTTCCACTTCACGTCACAGACCAACTAT